>JANAVB010015800.1:3736789-3881789 GCA_029216955.1 Iris pallida
AAACTATCATGCAAGCTCTTCCAGAAGTGATAGGTGAACCTGGTATCCCTGTCAGACAATACTTACCGAAACTCCATGGATCCGGTAGATGTGCCGCATGTACAGTGCTGCCAACTTCTCGGCGATAGACCAACTTGAAGGGGATAAAGTGAGCTGACTTCGTCAGTCGGTCCACGATAACCCAAATGGCGTCCTTCCCTCCTTGGGATCGAGGCAGTCCTGACACGAAGTCCATCGTCAAATGTTACAATTTCCACTCCGGGATGTCTAGCGTCTGCAACAGTCCTGCTGGTCTTTGTCTGCTAGCTTTCACTTGTTGATAAATTAAACATCTAGCCACATACCTGGATACGTCCTTCTTCATTCCGTACCACCACACTATAGTACGCATATCCCGGTACATTTTGTTAGCTCCTGGATGTATGGAATACTGCGACTGGTGCACTTCTTGCATCAGCTCGTTCCTTAGTTCGCCAGTTGGTACGTACAGCCTCGTGCCATGCTTCAGTGCTCCGTCGCTGGCGATTGAGAATCCTTCAAGTGTTCCTGCTGGCACTTGATCTCTGAGTTTGCAAAGTGTCTCGTCTTGGAATTGTGCCTCCTTGACTCTGTCCATTAGACTTGAACGCACTTGCAGCTGCATCATTGTTGAATCAGCTCCTGGTACAATGGCTTCTCTTCCCAGTTTCTTTATTTCCTCTTCGGGCAGTACAATCTCCAGTCCAAGCTTTCCATATCCTCCAGCAAATATCGCTCCTTGGTCAAGAATATTGCCATCGGGTATCGACTAAGTGCATCTGCAACAACATTAGCCTTACCCGGATGATACTGCAGGTTGATGTCGAAATCCTTCATCAGCTCTAGCCATCGTCTCTGTCGCATATTCAGTTCCTTCTGAGTAAAAACATATTTAAGACTTTTGTGGTCTGTAAATATTTCCACTTCCTCTCCATAAAGGTAGTGCTTCCATAGCTTCAATACAAATATCACTGCCGTAAGCTCCAAATCATGTGTGGAATAGTTCTTCTCATGAGTCCATAATTTCTAGATGCGTAAGCAATTACTTTCCTGTGTTGTTGAAGAACGCAGCCCAATCCCTTACCGGAAGCATCACTATAAATTGAGAAACCGCCGGTACCTGAGGGTAGCGCAAGTATCGGCGCCATTGTAAGCCTCTTCTTCAGTTTCTCAAATGCTGATTGGCAAGCTTCAGACCAAATGAATTCTTCGTTCTTCCTAGTGAGCTTCGTCATCGGTTCAGCAATCTTGGAGAAATCCTTCACAAATTTGTGGTAGTAGTTAGCTAAACCCAAGAAACTTTTGATTTCTGCAACTGAACTTGGTGCAGTCCACTTCTCAATAGCAACTATCTTCATTGGATCCACCGAAATTCCTTCTTCTGTGACAACATGGCCAAGAAAATCCACTTTGTCTAAGAAGAATTCATTTAGATAGCTTACCATAGAGCTTCTCCTTCCTTAAAGTTCCCAGAACTTTCCTCAGGTGCTCTTCATGCTCCTCTTCAGTCTTCGAGTAGATCAGAATGTCGTCGATGAAGACAACAACAAACTGATCCAGATATTCATGGAAGACCTTGTTCATAAGGTTCATGAATACTGCAGGGGCATTCGTCAGTCCAAACGGCATGACCAAAAATTCATACTGACCATATTTGGTTTTGAATGTCGTCTTTGGAATGTCCTCCTTCCTGACCTTGATTTGATGGTAGCCACACCTGAGATCTATTCGAAAATACCTTGGCTCCACTCATTGATCAAACAGGTCGTCGATCCGGGATAAAGGGTACTTGTTCTTGATGGTAATGTTGTTCAGCGTCCGGTAATCAATGTACATCGTACGGTTCCATCCTTCTTGGGCACGAACAAAACTGGTGCTCACCAGGGTGAAGCCCCGTCTCTGATAAATCTTTGTGCCTTCAGTTCGTCAATCTGGTCCTTCATCTCCTTTGCCTAGCTTGGGGTTGACTCTATAGCATTCCCGAAAATAGGAGAAGACCCGGGTACTAGATCGATGGTGAATTCCATACCTCGATCTGGCGACAATCCTGGAAGACTATCTAGAAAGACGTCCATGAATTCTGCTATAATAGGGTATGAGGCCTGGGTTCTTCGGTGATAGAGGAGTATGTAACACTCTTCATGTCTTCCGGAGCTCAGGAGATTTCAAACTCCGGTTCTCCTGGTGGGCTGAAAATTACACATCCTCTGTGACAATCTATCAGCGCATGCTGCTCACTTAACCAGTCCATCCCTAGGACTACATCATAGTTGGACAAGGGCATCACAAGTAAGGGTGTTAAGAATTTATGGCCTGAGATAGTTATAGGACAGTTACAAGCCTCGGTGATGGGTATGGTCCCCCACCGGTCATAACTCTACTAATTATCTTGCTAAGTCTCGTATCTAGGTGGTGTGCAGAAATAAACTTTGATGATATGAAACTGTGTGATGCACCCGAATCAAATAATGCTAGAGCAGGATGTAAAAACACATAAATGGAACCTGTGATGACATCAGCGGTGGGTTCCTGCTCTGGTTCTTGCTCGTCTGCTGCTAGGGCAAAAGCTCGCCGGTCTTCTGCTGATGTTGCCCGAACCGTTGTTGCTGAGTGGGTAGAAGAGCTCTTTGCTGAGTTGCTCCGGTCCGGTTGAATGCTGTGGGGCAGTCCCTCACTTGGTGGGTGGCAGACCCACAAACTAGGCAATGTCCCATTTTTTTCTGCAAATGTTCGCCTGGTGTCCTGGCCTCTTGCAGGAGTCGCAGACAGGGATCTGCTTATGAGATGTTCTGTCACTGGTCCTTGCCTGATGGTGCTGATGGTGGTGGTGCGAAGGCCTGTTGTTGTTGTTGTTGGGCCTTTTCTGGTTATCCTGGAAGTTGCTAGTTCTAGGATACTCCCTTTTTGAACGAGAAGGCTGGCTTCTCCACGTCCTGAGCTCGTATTAGAATCTTCTCGTATGTCTTGGCGCCGCCTGCGATCACAGGGGTACGAATTTCTTCCCTTAGTCCATACCTGAATCTTTCAGCACGATCCTTGGGGTCAGCAACCAAGTTCTGGGCAAAGCGGCTAAGTCGCCGAACTCTGCCGCATACTCTCCAACCGTCATGTTCCCTTGCTTCAGGTCTGGAACTGTCTTTCCATCTCCCATATCTCTGATGTTGGGAAAAACTTCATGTGGAACAGCCTTTTGAAGGTGTCCCAGTCAAGCTGCTTGTCCTGGAGTCGGGGTTATTCCGATACCAGGTGCTTGCCACATCTTGCAGCTGGAGTCCTACTGCTTCGGTCTTGAGGTCCCCTGGGAGTCGAGCGACACTCAAGAGACGCTCTATGCTGTCTAGCCATTCATCGGCGTAGATGATTCCCTCGGTTCCTTTGAAAGGTCGAGGGCCCTGCATCTCGAAACTCTCTATATCTCCGACTTCACATAATCATATGCCTCTTATCAAAAGAATGGCCTAAATGATACATAACTCCTGGATTTATGTTTACCTTGGCAGGTCGTGGCTCTAATGAAGTTGTTCCTCCTCTCTCGAGGGTAGCCATAGCCACGTTGTGGGCATTCTCCATGCCCTCTCTCATGATCGCGGTCTGCTCGCGATGGGCTTCTGCTTGGGCTGCGGTCTGTTCACGATGAGCTTATGCTTGGGCTCTCTGTGCTTCAAGCACTCGTAGCATGCCCACTAGATTGGTAGGATCTACGGGCATTGGTGGGGCAGCTGGTGCGGGCACTACCGCAGGGACTGCGGCTCAGTCCGGGGAAGTGTCGGTTCTGCCGTCTGCGCTGTAGTAGCGTAAACGGGGCGGGGTGCTGGTGCAGCATGGGGACGGTCAGTCAGCTGCAAGGGAGGTGGGTCCCGGCGTGCTTGAGGAGGTGGGGTGTGATTAGTAGATGACACCTCATCTTCAGCAGGGCCGGAAGGGTGGTCTTTCCTTTGGCCATACTCTGGAAGGTTTAGGATGCAAACATAAGCAAGGTATCCTACCAGTCTATAATCAAACAAAATATTTTTATATATAATTGGACCTATGTTGTGACAGATCAATGTTCTAGTGTTTAATTGTTTCTAGGTATGTTTTCCTAAGTTGTTGTTTCACGACCTGCATGGGCCACCACTAAAAACATGTCACGACCCGATCCCAAATAATTGGGTTGAACCGGATCATGCCCAGCCTGCACCGTTGTGAGACGGCGGCAGTAAACTGTTCTATAATGCAGGTATTCTCAACAACATCTATACATTTGTCACAACTCAATAAACGAAAATTTTAAAACTTTATTCAACATTCGAAAGTTACAACTGGAAATAAAAGAACTGAAATAAAATGCTGAATTCAAATTAACAAAATTCCAAAACAATAAAACTGGAAACTGGAAATAACTAACAAAGCGTTCGGCTCGTCGGCCTCAGGTCCTGCGTCCTCTAAGGGGACTCTGGCAACACCACAGGGTACAGAACCGGATCATAATAGCTATTGTACAATAGCTCAGCATCCTCAATATCACCTAAAAATATTGTCTCCAGTCAGAGGGAGCAAGTACGAATATGTATCTTATATTTCAAGTAATAATGGAAAAGTGCAGGCTAAATAGTTTAAACAATATTTTCCAGCATTCTACAATTGAAAACAATGTGATTTGAATGTGTAATCATCTATGACCGGCTTGGGTTATACAATAGCGTCCTAGCGACGCGATACGGCTTAGGCTTATCCCCGTGTGTAAGAGGGGTAATGTAATGACCCGCTCCGCCCTAGCGGAGCGCCGATTCAAACGGCAAGCACAACGACTCAAACGAGCGCGCCGACCCGAAGAGTTGGCATCGACCTGATGAAGAATTGATGCAAGGCTTACATTGGCCCGTCAAGAGGAATCCAGACTTAGACTTTCAAGGCGTGCTCGGAGTATCGCTCGGCCGATGCGAACATCGCTAAGGTGGTGGCTCCGATGAACCTGTCTTTGCTTAGCCTAGACACATAACAATATGGACACTATCACGAGAATCTAGGCGATAACACCGTGCATGCTAATAAATGACTCAACGCATCTAGCTAAGGGAATAATCCCATCTTGCATGCTTGTTTAGAACATGGAAAAGAACTCGGCAAACATAGAAACTCTCGCACCGCGCTCTACGCTCGTGCTAAGGCACAAGCTTACGTTCAAGTCCCTTACGCGTTCAACAATGAAACAATGAATGGGTTACAACAATAAAACAAAAGACTATCGACAAAGTCGTTCCGAGTAGAGTATAGCAACATTGAAAGACTTCGGGACCGATGGGTCGCCAAGGCGACTCCCGCACGGGGAGTTGCAAAATGTATAAATGAAGGAATGAATAAGTGAATGAATGGATCCACGAATGAATGAATACGTAAAAATGAATGAATGAACGAACAAGTGAAAGAAAGAAATAAAAAGTGAATACAAGATAACACATGAAAGACGTTAGCGACAGGTATGACGGGCACGTGCAACGGGGCTCGCTACCCGCGCTGCACGACGCCAACCTGGTCGATAACTCATTATGGCTAAAGACAACCGTTATGTTAAATGACAAGTAAAATACGAAATGGTCGTGGACAAACGGCATGGGCGATGGGGGAATACCGTAGCCGTCATGAGGAAGGACTTTGTGGCCTAGACTCAAATCGCCGTTTCTGGACTTGGCCTTGCACGGGCGCAACCTAGGCCCGTGCGGCATCACGACTTAGCGAGGACGATCGCTCCTACGGGAGCGGGGCATGACAGATTGGTATCAGAGCACGGCTTTACGTCCTTGGACTTATTTCGATTTTCTCAGTTTTGAAAGCTCGTCGTTGGAAAAAGAAGTGTACGCTCTCTCTCATTGTGCCTTGGGATGTTCCATACAATAAGTCTAATATTTTCAAAAGCTCGTACAAGTACTCGGTTGAACGGGATCGATAGGCGACGGCCTTTGTGCCGAACGTCGCAAACTTAACTCGATAGAAAACTCATGCTAAAGTTAACGTGTCACATGCGTGCCTAACTAGTCCGACGTTGACCCTTGCAAGTGAGCGTTCAAACTCGAAGTATAGTCCGTACGGGATGGTTATGCGGCACAACTTAGCCCGCGTGTCGCGCACCTCGACTTCTGGTGCAATCGAGTTGCGAGCGATATCAAGTACCGCTCGATCGGGAATGGAGATACACTTAGAGTGTATATCGATAGGAACGCTATCAAACTAACGCTTAGGCATACACGAAAGATTGATTTAGATTTTGAGGAACGGGCGAACGCACGATTGAACATATCGAGTGGGAATTGAATGATCTCTTGAGGATTTATAGAGTGACTTAAACCCGAGTGGTGTATGTGATAGGCTCGAAGAAGAATAAGAATGAGTGTCGACGACTAGTCGAGTGGCTCGAACCCTGAGTGGTGTATGGACGTTATAGAAATTGTTCGAGCGAGACTAAAGGATTTATGGATAGAACGAGTATGTCGGCAAGCGATGCGATCGCACAAAGCCTTAGAACGCGTCATGCTTAGTTGGTCGTGACCTCGAATGTCCGAACGAGATGTCGTTCAGACAACTTGTCAATGGAACGCAAGTTAGAAAACGACTCGGAACGATAAATAAAGATGTATGTCTTGATCGAGGAAACCTAGAGGATCATGCTTACGATTTTGGATTGCGTCCAACGAAATATGACTTGAAATTTTGGAGAACGATATTAAAACTAACTTGAGGAATAGCGATCGAACTTGATCTTGGAGTGAAATCGAATGGAAGTGTGATATATCCAGTTCGAACAATAGCATCAGTCGTACGACTTGAAATTGGTTGCAAAGGAAGATCGTCAGGTTACACATATCGTCGATAGTATTGAGGAGTATCAAAGATTGATATACGATAACTCGGGGTACTCTGACTCGGCGAATGACAATCGTGCAAATGTCATTGTTCGATGGATGCTATACTCGGATATTGAAATGTATCAAGGAAATGATAAACTTGGCTCGAGGATTTACTAGTTGAACGAATGGCGAACGGACTATCGAACTGGAATCTTGACCTGGATGAAAATGAAATGTTTGGATTGCTTCGATGATAACCCCACATCGACATTCTTGTCTTATGCGAGCACAACTCCAGCCTCGCACATGCGTCACGCCGATTGGGACGATCACTCAGCGTGAGCATTGGTATGGTGATTCATACAGCAGGGGTGATCGGCACTTGCATGGTGTGGCAATTTGTATGCTTCGACTTGTGGTTTGACGCGAAAGTAAACTTGAGAATGAATTGGTGTGCTTGATGATTGAGCTTGAGGATTGCGTAGGTCCAATCCGCGTATCGAGAATGAATTAGTCTAGACGCAAGCAAGAGTTACGTCCCGATGAGAATGATTATCCCGCAGGAGCGTTGCATGGTGATTCATGAACCACCATGGATAATCGGACTCGCGTGAGATTGGGGCGCAACGTATTGTCAAAAGCTAGACGACCTCATGATCGAATACATGAATTGGTTAGAATTGGTGAATTGAATGAAATTGAATATGTGCAACGATGTCTTGATGCGAATAGGTGATCGTGCTCGATGTTTAGAAATCTGAGTGACGCGAGCTTGGGTAGAAATCCGTGCTATCGACTTTGGTTTGACCCTAGGATTGGGGTCAGTATTAGCATTATTTGGGGAACTATGATTGCAATCCTGACATTGACTTAGCCTTGAGAAATGGCCTAGCGGTTAGGCGAGACGCCCCATTTCATGTGTTAGCAAACGAAAGATTGATCTGGATGGATTGAATGATTTGAGAGTAGAAAACCCTACTCACAAGATTCAGCTGACATGCATATATTTCAAGGATGCCGGAGTATGTGCACGATGCGACTCGAGTAAGAATGACGAATTCTCTATCATGCGGCTTGGTTGAATGCATGTATTTTGGGGACGCCTGGAATGCGTGCATGATCCAGCCAAGTGATACGTTGAGTTCAAGCATGACTTAAGAATGGAAGAGTGTCGAGAACATGAGATCATGTAAAAGAAAGGAATGATACTAGTACGAATGTGGCTCGGAATCAAAGAAACGTGTAGGTAGAGTGTACGTGGACGACGACGAGATTGGCCCTAAACAAGTGAATGATATAGAATTGATATCGTGCAAGTAAAAGTTGGTATACCAAATTGAACCATTGATAGTGCAATACTTAGTCTTGAATCGGACGAAAGTTACTTAGACTTGGTCGACCCCGCTAAGAAGAAATTATATTGATTTCGTGGACACGAACGCTTGAGAAGCGAATCGGGTCATCTCAACGACCGAGATAAATGGAAGTGAGTTGCCTTAGCTTACGACCCTCATTTGACGAATTACAACGTGCCCGTGCAACCTTTTTAGTCCCATGACACGACAAAATAGCAACCAAGTCGAAGAAACACGACGATTGAATAAGTACCATCAAGTCTAAAATGAATGGACAGTCATCCAATAAAATTCACCAAACACATGCGACATAATAACTTGGAAGGATAACCGAGCATGGTTTGATGCCTTCGAACGATAGAGCGTTCGATAAAATTGTCTAAGAAATACGACGACCCGAGTTAAGGAATGGTAGGATGGCCTGCACTCAGGAAGTCTCGAGGACGAGACTTATTTTGAGTGGTGTATTATGTAATGACCCGCTCCGCCCTAGCGGAACGTCGATTCAAACGGCAAGTGCAACGACTCAAACGAGTCATCGACCCGAAGAGTTGGCATCGACCTGATAAAGAATCGATGCAAGGCTTACATTGGCCCGTCAAGAGGAATCCAGACTTAGACTTTCAAGGCGTCTCGGAGTATCGCTCGGCCGATGCGAACATCGCTAAGGTGGGTGGCTCCGATGAACCTGTCTTTTCTTAGCCTAGACACATAACAATACGGACACTATCACGAGAATCGCTAGGCGATAACACCGTGCATGCTAAATGACTCAACGCACCTAGCTAAGGGAATAATCCCATCTTGCATGCTTGTTTAGAACATGGAAAAGAACTCGGCAAACATAGAAACTCTCGCACTGCGCTCTATGCTCGTGCTAAGGCACAAGCTTACGTCAAGTCCCTTACGCGTTCAACAATGAAACAATGAATGGGTTACAACAATGAAACGGAAGACTATCGACATAGTCGTTCCGAGTAGAGTATAGCAACATTGAAAGACTTCGAGACCGATGGGTCGCCAAGACGACTCCCGTACGGGGAGTTGCAAAATGTATAAATGAAAATGAATAAGTGAATGAATGAATCCACGAATGAATGAATGAATACGTAAAAATGAATGAATGAACGAACAAGTGAAAGAAAGAAATAAAAGTGAATACAAGATAACACATGAAAGACGTTAGCGACAGGTATGACGGGCACGTGCAACGGGGCTCGCTACCCGCGCTGTACGGACGCCAACCTGGTCGATAACGCATTGTGGCTAAAGACAGCCGTTATGTTAAATGACAAGTAAAATACGAAATGGTCGTGGACAAATGGCACGGGCGATAGGGAGACTACCGTGCCGTCATGAGGAAGGATTCTGCGGCACGGGCGATGGGAGGGAATACCGTGGCCGGCCTAGGCGAAATCAAATATGGGGCTTACGGACTGCTTTGAGTGGGGGCTCGGCAACTCAAGGAGACGTAAGGCCAGGCATTTCAAGAGACTATCAAGGTGTACAAGCCATCACGCTTCGATAGATGAGAATGCCCAAGTGATATGTCCAAAATGGCTTGTAAAGCCAGCGACCCATGCATGTAGATTAAGTGGACTATGCTAGTGGCAATCCACGTGCAAGTTCTTGTATTGAAACAAGTAGTCTAAGTTAACTAAATGAAGTCCTCCTGAACATGCTTGAAATGTAATCTCCTGAACATGCTTGAAATGTAATCTCCTGAACATGCTCGAATTGTAACACTCTTGAACATGCCCGAAATGTAACACTCCTGAACATGCTCGAACGTGCTCAAAACGTAACACACCAAAATGATAAATAGTAATTCATGCAAGTGAGTTAGATAACGTGCCCACGATGTGCTAGAACCGAGGCAGGGACACGCCCTTGATATTGAAAGTTTACATGAGACACGTTAAGTTATTCCTCATGAATTGTTGACTAACTTGGTTTACCTTGGACAGGGAATGCCGGACGGTAAGTATGGGTAAGTCGTGCATGTATTTCCATGCGACACTTGTATTCGGCAACACGAGATAGACTACGAGATATGCCATGAAAATGATCCTAAGACAAGATTAGAAAGACAATGAATGATAGACGGTGCACAAAAGCAAATATAACGTGTTGGTAATAATAGCATTGTGGGCGAGCTAGCCTCCCCACCAGTGCATAACAATGTACTGATAATCCCACAGTCTGCTTGTAGGATGCAGGAGATGTCGGCGGGTGCGGAGCTTCCATCGAACGTGTTAAGGCGCGGAGCCAACTCTGGGGCCTTGGAACGTTGCAAGAAGCTGAAGCACCCTATACAGACATAATGTATTGGAACATCGCCATGAATCACTCCATCTTGTAAGCCACTTGGCACGCCTTTTATGTTTCAGAAAGAGAGAGCTTGAGAGACTTGTAAACTCGGCCTAGCGCCGCTTGTAAACTTTTGAATATCAATAAAAAGTTGAATTCGCTTCTACTTGTGTTCATTACTTTCCGCTGCAAAATGGGGACACTCTGTGCGACTCTGTGGCCTAGACTCAAATCGGCCGTTTCTGGACTTTGCCTTGCACGGGCGCAACCTAGGCCCGTGCGGCATCACGTCTTAGCGAGGACGATCGCTCCTACGGGAGCGGGTCGTGACAGGTAAGCTTGTACAATATGCAATATGAGAGGTATTGGCCATAAACGTTACACTATTCCCCCAATCCCACACAATCAATCAATCAATATCTGAATCCGTGTAGCAATATGGTTTAAACATGCAGCTAGAAAATTACTAAATAAAATACAAGAAAAACATAACCGTAACTTGCCTTTGTTTATGACTGGATCGGTAAGGTCGGTTCCGAGGAGGATGTCAGGTTCGTCTCCGAGATCCTACAATTGAGAACCTTGGCTTAGAACAATATAAAACTATTCTAGGTGTGCTAGTTACAATCTCTAGAATTGGTCCTAATTCAGTTTTAAGTTTATTAATTATTCTACCGAAAATCATCTAACGTCGCAATTCTACGTTCGTTGTTATTTAATTAAAATAAGCCAGTTATCGATTAATTGAAAAAATGGCAATTATCGGTTAATTTGGCAAAACTTTGTATTTTGTAATATAATATATTATATATAATATATAATATATATATATATATATATATATATATATATAAACTAGTTTTCTTCTAGTGATAAAACATAAACTTGTTATCTTGCTAATATTTTATTCAGTTAATTAACTTGGAAAAATATTTATTAATTTTATACAAAATAATTAATATCCTAATTATAATTTACGCGTCCAAATATGGAAACCAACCCAGAAAAGAAATGAAAATCAACCCAGAAAAGAAATAAAAAACCTAGACTACACAATACAGGGGCACAACTAACAAAATAGAAGTCTGGGCTTATGTCCTTACAATCCTTACATAAATAAAATTAGAGAAAATTAGTTAGCTCTGAAAAATGTTCCATATTTTAAATACTGAAAACAAAACTAATAAATAAATTAAATTAAATCTTAGGAGTCTCAGACTTGGTCCAATCGTCACTATTTTTAGCTAATGCCTCAACGTCCGGGTAAAACCGGTTTCGTTTGCATTTCGCTAGGGCCCACGGACCGGTACCGTCGTCGCCCAAAAATTCGATTTGAATTATTTTTCGAAAACCGATTTAAAATTCATTTATAAAATTTTATAAAAATTTGGGCAGCATTCCCTCTATATTCGGGATAACCCAAAACTGGAAAAATGCGCCAAAACACCCAATACCTATCCCAAACCAGGAAAAACACACTTTTATAAAAAATATAATCATAGAAATCATTTCCTAAGCATAATCGAAAAACCCGAAATAAAATCGGAAATCCCGAAATTCCGAAAATCCAAACCAACCACAGAAAACGTCACAGAACGATTTCGGAAAATTCGAAACTACTACGTCCACCAAAACCGAATTCCCGAGAAGGAATTGTGGACCAATTCTCATCATCGACTACGTAAACGAAAACGAAAACGGAAACGCAAAATTATACCTTGGGTTGCTCGGCTAGAGCTCTCAGATGTTAAAATTGGAATAAAAGCAAGTTTTCGCGGAATCGAAAAAATCCAGAACTCGCGGACAGCAAAGAAAAATTGCGAAACAGAAGATCGTGGTCGGGATCCGGCGCGGGGCACGCCGGACAGAGGAGGGGGCTGCCGGAGCGCTCGGGGAGCGGCGCTGGGCAAAGCAGGGTCGCCGCTGGCGGCGGGCTGCTGGCCGAAAAGGGGGCCGACCGTGCCGCTGGAGCGGGGAGGAGCGGGGCCGGCAAGGGGTCGGCGGTGAACGCCGAGGAGGAGGCCGGGGCGCTGGACAGAGGGCCAAGAGGGGGTGCGCTGTGGCCGCGGGGAGCTGCCGGGGCAAGGGAAGGCCGACCGGGTCGGCGGTGGCGGGCTCTCGGGTTGGACACCGACGGAAGGGCTAGGGCACGGGGGCGCTGGAGTTGGGGGATTGCTCGAGTGAAGAGAGTTTGGGGAAAATGAGAAAAGAGTGAATATAGAGTGGTGGTGGTGGGTTGGATTTAATATGGGAGAGTGGGAGAAGTGGAGGAGTAATAGGTGCTGAAGTAGTTGCTCGTGAGAGAAAATAGGGGGAAAAGTTGGGAGAGTTGTGGAGGAGAGTAATAGGTGCTGGAGAATAGGGAGGGGAGTGGGTTGCTGGCTTGGTCGTGGGTGACCAAGCCAATGGGCTAATATTTTTTTATTCTTTTATAAAACTAATAATTTTTACTAGATTTTAATTAGGATTTCAAAAATAAAAGAATTGGATCATGGTCGGTTTCGGGAAATCGAAACGGGTTCGAACTCGGTTTCGGAGTCCGGACTCGGGATCGGGGTCGGGACCACAATCAAAAACCAACGATAATTTTAAAATAATATTTTTCCTAAATCCGACTAAATAATAATATAATAATAATAAATAAATAAATAACTAAACTAATTATTGTCAACAGGCAAAATCCAATAAATTGAAAATCAGAATTTCACAATCTATATCTACGCCTCGGCACTAACAATAGTTTCTAGCAAACTAGGAGATGCCTACATTATCGTTTCTAGTGAATTCAGAATCACACAATATCAGCTAAACCCACCAATAAATTTATTAATATGGATTACAAATGGTGAAATATTCTGCCAATCAGAATTCCCACCTACTTCAGATTGTGCAATGAAGTTAGCCATTAAAGAAAAGATTTTAGAAATGGGAATTAGTTAACTCACAATATTCAAAGAGAGAGAAAGTAGAGTAGTTATGAAGAATATGTATTCGATGTACATCATATACTTCAATTAAAATGAAGTTGTGAACTACTTATATGAACTGTATCCCATAGTCAAGGAGGCCATAATAACTTGTATACAAGTTTTCTACTTTTTTATTCACACATAACAAGTACTACGTTTGATAAACGTTGACGTTCCAACGTTCTATAAGAAACCAAAAAAATTTAATGGGTTTTTTTCGCTTGTCTTCCAAATCTAGTATTTTTAAAAGAATCTCAAATCTCATTGATTGTTAATATGTTCCTCACCTCGACAAAAAATTTAGTTATGAGTCCCTCACATTAACTTAACCCATTTTAAATTATATTTCGTTAGATGTAACTGGACTTTTTTTTTTCACCGCTTTGTCCTTCTAATAACAAAGACAATGATTAAGTAAAATATTTTTTCTTTATTATTTATTATCATCAATATTTTTAGGGTCTGCTTGGCAAGTATAGGGGTAGCGGTTATGAGGTGTTTTTAGGGTATCGGTTATGAGCAGTTATGAGGGGTCCGATTTTGGATGGTTTTAAGTAGCGGCTTTTAAACCAGTCCAATCCATGCTTGGTAATTCACTAACGAGCGGTTCTGAAATTTTTTTACACGAATAAATTAAATAGGGAAGGGTACCAGTAGTTATAATTATATATTTTTGTGAGGATATAAATGAAATTAAAAAAAAATAGAGCCGCTAAAAATCCACCGATTTGGGGTGTTTATAAAGCCACCCAAAAATACATTACACCGATTTTGAGGAGTTTTTGAGCCGACCAAAACTGGTGCCCCAAAAAAATTAACAAGCAGGGGTTTTCATAAACAGTCGGTTCAAAACACCCAAAAATCGGTGAAAACACCGTTACCAAGCAGACCCTTAATCTCCGTTAAACTCTCTCATTTTATTTTCCAGTAAGTCTCACTCTATTCTACCCCCCCCCTCTCTCTCTCTCTCTCTCTCTTTCTTACAACCTTCCCCCTTAAAAGGGCTCAATTGCTTTCATGGTACCCCAAGTTATACCCAAGTAACAATATGGTACCTAATTTATTATTTCTTACTGTGTGGTAACACAACTTTTGATTATGGTGTATTACGGTACCTGTTACCATTTTCCGTCCAATGCCTCACGAAAATGCCAACGTGGCATCCCAACTCAGTTAAGGAGTGTACACGTGTGCAGTCCACGTGTACACTCAACAAATAAGGGGTGGGGCCGGGGGAGTGGCTCAATTCCCGCCCTTTCTCTCTCTCTTTCTGTAACTCTTCCTCTTCCCTGGACCGACGAACGTGCGAGAAGGGGGCGACGACGATCTGCTGAAGACGAGGGAGGCGACGACGATCTGCTGAAGACGAGTAGAGGCGACGATCGGAGAATCGCAGATGGGTACCTCTCTTCCCCCCTCCTCTCTCTGTCTTCTTCTTATTTTTCGTCGAAGAATGATTTTAGGGTTTTATTCTTATAATTTAATTCTGAAAATCCTAAATGAAGAGCAGGAACTGAGTTTAGGGTTCTGCATGCAACGAAACACACTTCGTTATGGTTTTATTCTCTTCATTTCATTCTGAAAACCCTAAATGAAGAGCACGAACTGAATTTAGGGTTCTGCATGCACCGAAATAATTTGCATGAAGTTTGTTTAGGGATCATCTTCTTCGATTGTTCAATTTAGGCGTTGAAACTTTTATTTTCATTACGAAATTAGGGTTCTTTTGTTAAAATTAGGGTTCTTTTGTTAGACTATACAGGCACATGTACAGGCACCTAGTCGAAATTAGGGTTATATTGTTAAAATTAGGGTTCCTTTGTTAGAATTAGGGTTATTTTGTTAGAATTAGGGTTATCTTGTTAAAATTAGGGTTTTACCCTGCCTGTACAGGGTAATTGTGTATGCTAAATGACCAAGTCACAATTGTGTATCCCTGTAATATATACACACCCTGTAATATATACACACACACCCTGTATATCTACCTGTCCATATATGCTTACATACACCAATGTGCATATGACATGAATATATAGTCTTGTATTATATATAATGTACATGATTTTAGATAGACATAATTATATAGACTTGAATATATGTGACATGGTTTTATCTAGACATGAATATATAGTCTTGTATTATATATAATGTAATTGATCTACATGATTTTATGATTTTATATAGACATGAATATATGTATATGTAGAGTAGACATGAATACATGATTATATATAGACATGATTATAGTTGACATGGTTTTATCTGGACATGAATATATAGTCTTGTATTATATTAATGTAATTGATCTACATGATTTTATTATGTTATATAGACATGAATATATGATTATATGTAGAGTAGACATGAATACATGATTAATATAGACATGATTATATTTGACATGGTTTTATCTGGACATGAATATATAGTCTATTATATATAATGTAATTGATCTGCATGATTTTATGATTTTATATAGACATGAATATATGATTATATGTAGAGTAGACATGAATACATGATTATATATAGACATGATTATATGTGACATGTGCTAACAGGTAGTTTTGATTTTATAGGCATGAATATATGATTTTATATGCACATGATTTTAGATAGACATAATTATATAGACTTGAATATATGTGACATGGTTTTATCTGGACATGAATATATAGTCTTGTATTATATATAATGTAATTGATCTACATGATTTTATGATTTTATATAGACATGAATATATGATTATATGTAGAGTAGACATGAATACATGATTATATATAGACATGATTATATGTGACATGTGCTAACAGGTAGTTTTGATTTTATAGGCATGAATATATGATTTTATATGCACATGATTTTAGATAGACATAATTATATAGACTTGAATATATGTGACATGGTTTTATCTGGACATGAATATATAGTCTTGTATTATATAATGTAATTGATCTACATGATTTTATGATTTTATATAGACATGAATATATGATTATATATAGAGTAGACATGAATACATGATTATATGTGACATGGTTTTATCTAGACATGAATATATAACCTT
The DNA here is from genome assembly GCA_029216955.1 of Iris pallida. Classification (NCBI taxonomy): domain Eukaryota; kingdom Viridiplantae; phylum Streptophyta; class Magnoliopsida; order Asparagales; family Iridaceae; genus Iris; species Iris pallida. The sequence goes on from JANAVB010015800.1 coordinate 3,753,336, forward strand.
CATCTGTGCTAACAGGTAGTTTTAAAATTAATCTGCAATATTTTGATGGGGAAGTAGTTTCAAAGTGGTTTGATGTTGATACTGTGTCATTCAAGATGATTCATATGTGGGTTAAGTTCTTATATAGAGGAAAGCTGATGTATTTATGGAAGGAGGCTGGTAAGGAAGTTAATTATGGTCTAAAACGACTTGTCAATGATGCAAGTGTGTTTGAAATGGCTCATAATGCTGTTGAACATGGTAGTGGGGAGGTAGATCTCTATGTTATGCATATGGGAGATGAAGAATGTGATCAAGAAACTGAGTACCTTGCAGACTCAGAGAATGAGACAGTTGAGTTGCATGATGACAGTGATAAAGAGTTACATGATGTTGATTTTGGTGCCACAGACCAACCTGAAGAAGTGGCAGTTGATTTTGATGTTGGTGCCATAGACCAACATGAAGAAGTGGCAGTTGATTTTGATGTTGGTGCCATAGACCAATATGAAGAAGTGGCAGTTGTTGATCTTGATGAAGGGGAAAATAGTTCTGACCCTGATATGGGGTCTGCAAATCCAGAGGTGAAGAGTCCACTTGTTGCTGCCACAAACCCACATGGAGGTGAAGACATGACATACTCACAGGCAGGAGATGCAGCTGATGTAGCTGCCACATTCCTTCATGAAGAAGTTGACCCTGAAGAAGATGAAGCTGATGTTGTTGATGATGGTTTTGAAGAAGGTATCAAAATCCATGTTCCTGATGGTCATCTATTTGATTCAGATTTTGATGAAATGGAGGGAGATGAGGACTTGCAGGAAGTCTTAATGGAGACTGGGCAAGTTAATGATGAAGGGGTCTTGCAGGATGTTGAAGCAGGAAAAATGAGAAAAGGCTAGTACTGGCAGACACAAGAGGAAGCCCAAAACAGTAGATGACAGTGCTTTAGAAGCTTCACTTAGATTTGCAGCATGTGAGGGGGAGAGCAGTGACTATGGTCCTCCATCAGATGAGATTGTTAGTACTGAAAGCAGCTCTGACTCTGATTTTGTTAGTGAACATCCAAAGAGGAAGTTTCCTAGATTTAATGCCAACAGGAACATGGATGATCCTAAATGGGAATTGGGGCTACAATTTAAAGATAAAGATGAGTTCAAGAAGGCCTGCAAACAGTGGGGCATAAATCACAGATGGCAAGTTTGGTTTCCAACCAATGATCAAAATAGGGTGAGGTGCAAGTGCCATTCCAAAGACTGCAAGTTTTTCATTTTTGCAAGCAAGTTGGATAGGCACTACCAAAATAAGTCATATTACCGACGTAATTAGCGACGTTTTAAGAAAACGTCGCAGGAAAATAATAATGTAGCGACGTTTTTTTATAACGTCGCAAGACGTCACTATTAGTGACTGACAGCGACGTATTTAAACTACGTTTGCGTTTTAAAGAGCTCACGTCGCGTATAAGTCGGTAAACGTCGCTAATATTAGTGATATTAGCGACGTTTTTCGACGTATTTATTACTTCATCGCTAATATCAATGATATTAGCGACGTGTACCGACGTTCTTATATGACGTCGCTAAAGTGTGAATATAGGTCAGGTTCGAGTTTTCATTCCCCCCATTATTTCCCCCCAATATTTTCCTTCCCCCCCGACCCCGAGCCGGCTTCCCCCACCCCGTCGACCCCCGTCCGACCGCGCCCTCGGCGACCCCCACCGACCTCGGCGACCCCTCTCCTCTCCCCAACCCTCCCCCTCCCCCCCATCAGCTCCCCGGCCGACCGTCGGTGGCCGCCGCGAGCACCGACCCCCTCTCCTCTCCCCGACCTTCGTGACCGCCGCGAGCACCGACCCCGTCCTCCGGAGACCGTCGACCCCCTCTTCCCCTCGTCAATTTGGTAAACCCTAACCCTAACGCCATTTTTATTACTTTTTTTCTTTTTTGCATATTATTCTGATCAATGTAAACCCCCATTGGAGATGGCGTAGTCCTTTAAAATTGGGAAAGAAGATGTAAACTAGGTTTGGGGTTTCGGATGGGGCATGTGGGACTGATGGTTTGGGGTTTCCCTACATAACTATGATACCTACACTGTTCTGGGAATTTTCAGAGATTAATAGGATAATAAATTGGTTAATTAATGTAATGTATGGTTCACTAAATGATGTGGTTATATGATTACATGGGTTATGCTACTCAACTTGGGTTTGCATTACATGGGTTTGTATTTTGGGGTTCAATTTGGGTTTGCATTACATGGGTTATGCTACTCAACTGAACTGTAAGTTTATATTAATATTGAAATTAAATGATAAATATAGACTGTGATGTAATGTTAATACTGGGATTGATTTGTGGATTTTAGTTTGTTTAGATATTGTTCACAGTTATGTAGATGTTAAGTTTATTTCATATCTTACATGTTCAAAACTGTCATGATATGAATATATGCAATAACTGAGAAATGAGATGAACTTGAGATGTAATGTATAACTAAGATTGTTTTTGAACATTAACCTGAGATTAACTGAACATGAAACCTGAGAATGCATACATGACTGAACTTGATTTTCCTTTCCTTCATGCATAACTTGAGATTTATATGAACTGTTAAACTTGGAAATGAATGTATGAACTCTTCTTCTTTTACCTTTTTCCTCTCGTAAATCTGAAAACACTTGTTAAATCTGAGATTGAATCTCATTAGACTGACTTGGGTTAGATGTCTAAACCTGGGGTTAACACTCTCCTCACCTGCTGTACATTTTTGAGTCCACCAGAGATGGACTGAACTTTGACATGGTGAACACCCACACACCCTATTAAACCTAGATTTTGACTTAGTTTGACCAGAAAGTTAACCCATATTCAGTCAAACCCTAGATTTTGACTTAGTATATGGTTACTAGATCCTAGTGTAGAGTAGTATGTAGAGGAGTATGGCTACTAGTGATATATATATGTAGGTCCATGTGTATCTGTATCGGACTATCGCTATCGGTATCGAACTATCGCTATCGGTATCGGACTATCGCTATCGGTATCGAACTATCGGTATCGATCGAACTATCGGTATCGGACTATCGCTATCGGTATCGGACTATCGCTATCAGTATCGACCGTATATACTTAGTATCGGCCGTAGCAGATTAGTATCGATCAGTATATAGGTTTGTGTTAAGATCAAGGTTCAAAGTATCGGTATCGGAATAGTAGGCCGAATAGGAGGCCGAGATAGTCGAATGAGAAGAAGGGAAGAAGGGAGGAGCAGATGGGTCCAGAGCCATGGTGGAGGAGGAGAAGTAACATGAGAGCAGTTTCTGCCGTAACATCTCCTGTGGCTCTGCTGGCAACTGAAGTCCAGATGCTACAAAGGACGATCCTTCGCTGAAATCGACTACAACACCCATCAGTTCAAGTTCATTCCTATATGAGTAGATTCCAATGCCATAGAAGCCATCAGTTTGTTGACCTTCCTCTATGGCATTGGAATATACTCATCTAGGAATGAACTTGAACTGATGGGTGTTGTAGTTAATTTCAGCGAAGGATCGTCCTTTGTAGCATCTGGACTTCAGTTGCCAGCAGAGCCAGGAGATGTTACGGCGGAAACTGCTCTCATGTTACTTCTCCTTCTCCACCATGGCTCTGGACCCATCTGCTCCTCCCTTCTTCTGATACTAATCTGATACTCTCTGATACGGTCTACCTAACCTATATACTAATACTAATCTGATACTCTCTGATATTAAGTACATCCGGCTTACTAGCTAGCGAATCCACCAGTTACATGATTATATACTAATTATGTTTAGTTTGTCTTACGATACAGATTTTCACTACCTTGATGTATCTATCTTACAGAATTATGGAGCTGAATTACTATCTGCGGAATCGTACTTGGATGTACAACCGTCATCCTGATGACATGTGCGGTGTGCGGGATGAATTCATAGAGGGTGTACACCAGTTCCTGCAGTTTGCCAAGGCGTTCTCTCAGTACATGGACGGTACCAAAATTAAGTGTCCGTGTGTGAGATGTCGCAACTTGAAATATCATCCAGAAGTGGATGTCACGTATCATTTGTACTCGAAGGGTTTCACGCCGAATTACTATCAGTGGAGCGAGCACGGAGAACTTGTGTCTTTAGCATCGGAGTACGAGCCTTATGTGGATGTCCACAACAACGCTCCTTACGACGATGGGTTGGTGAACATGGTTTTTGACGCGGCCGGGCCTAGTTTCGATCCGGATGATCATGATGCACCTGAGGAGGCACCGAACCCCGATGCTGCACAGTTCATGGAGTTGCTGGAGAATGCAAGGACTCCATTATATCCTGGTTGTGAGGATCATTTACCGTTGGAGGTGGTTACAAGATTGTTGAGCATCAAGTCCGATTTTAACATGTCGCAAGATTGCTACAACCGTATTATGGAGTTGCTTATAGAAATATTGCCTGAGGGTGCGAAGTTGCCTAAAGACTTCTACCGGTCTAAGAGGATGGTTAGATCGCTCTGGATGGGATATGAAAAAATCGATGCCTGTCGCAACGGGTGCATGTTGTACTACAAAGACGACAAGGATGAAGACGCCTGCAGATTTTGTGGTGTCGATCGCTACAAGGCCTGTGGTAGAGAAAAGTCTGTCGGTGCCAGAAAGCCTACCTCTTCGATGCACTACTTGCCGTTGACGCCGCGTTTGCAGCGGTTGTTTATGGTGAAGGAAACTGCAGAAAACATGAGTTGGCATAAGCGGGAACATACCGAAGGAGTGTTGGATCACCCATCTGATGGAGAAGCATGGAAGCACTTTGATCGAGAGTCTCCAGATTTTGCTTCTGATCCGCGTAATGTTAGATTGGGTCTCTGCTCTGACGGTTTTACCCCATTCGGACTTTCGGGATCCCAGTATTCGTGTTGGCCTGTGATCGTCACCCCGTATAATCTACCGCCTTGGATGTGCATGAAGACTCCATATATGTTCCTCACCGTTATTATCCCAGGTCCGAACAATCCGAAAAGGAACATCGATGTTTATTTACAGCCATTGATTGATGAGTTGAATCTGCTGTGGAAAGTAGGTTCCAACACGTACGATGTATCTAGAAAACAAAATTTCCAGATGCGGGCAGCACTTATGTGGACCATCAACGACTTTCCGGCCTATGGAATGTTATCTGGATGGAGCACGCATGGTCGTCTTTCATGTCCGTGTTGCATGGACGACACTAAGGCTTTCCGTTTGAAACACGGAAGCAAACCGTGCTTCTTCGATTGTCATCGACAATTCCTGCCGAAGGATCATCCGTACCGGAGGAACAAGAATGCTTTTCGTGCTGGCGTTGTGGAGAAGGGTGATCCACCGACAAGGTGGTGCGGAGCCACGATATGGGAGGAGGTTAGAGATTTACCAAGTGCTATTGAGCAGCCTGCTACGGGCTACAAGTGTGACGGATTTGGTCGCACTCATAACTGGACGAAGAGGAGTATATTCTGGGATCTGCCATACTGGAGCACCAATCTGATTAGACATAACCTTGATGTCATGCATATTGAGAAGAATGTGTTTGACAACATAATTAATACTGTAATGGACGTAAAGGGGAAGACGAAAGACAATCCTAAGGCTAGATTGGACTTGAAAGAAATATGTAGACGTCCTGCATTGCATTTGATAGAGGACGGGAATGGGAAGTTGAAGCAGCCTAAGGCAATTTTCTCACTGGAGAAGGAGGATAAAGTGAGGCTTTGTAGGTGGATTCAAGGTCTGAAATTTCCAGATGGGTATGTTTTAAACTTGAGAAGATGCGTCGACCTCAAGGAGAACAAACTGACAGGTATGAAGAGCCATGATTGTCACGTATTCATGGAGCGGTTAATTCCGATTGCATTTGGGAATTCTTACCGCAGGCAGTTTGGGATCCATTGACGGAGCTTAGCATATTCTTCAGGGACCTTTGTTCTAAGAAATTGCTCGTTGATCGTCTAGAAAAGCAAGAGAAGGACATTGCGGTAACACTGTGCAAGCTAGAGAGGGTGTTTCCTCCTGGATTCTTCGACTCTATGGAGCATTTGCCGATTCATCTTTCCTACGAGGCACGTGTTGGTGGACCCGTCGAATATCGATGGATGTACCCGTTCGAGCGACATTTGAATCACCTAAAAAGAAAGGTAAAAAATAAGGCTCGGGTCGAGGGTTCTATTTGTGAAGCCTATATTCTCGAGGAGATTACAAATTTCTGCTCCTCCTATTTCAAACCTCATGTTGCTACGAATAGAACGAGGGCTCCGAGAAACGACGACGGATATCAAGAATTTAATGATGGAATACTGAAAGTATTCAATGCGTCCGGAAAGCCTTCGGGGAAAATGAAGAAGAGATATTTGAATGACGAAGAGCTAAGGGCTGCTCAGTTGTATGTATTACTCAATTGCGACGAGGATGAAGTGGAGAAGCTAGAGGGGTAAGTAAAGAATGATGAGTTTACGTCATCTCAATGTAATAGTATAAGCTAATATTATTGTACTAATCGTTATAATGCTTCGTTGTTTTCCAGCACATATAATGATGAGTTGAGGCTGGTTAGACCCTACCTAACAGACGAAGCATTAGAACAAGAAATGAGACGTCATTTTCCTTCTTGGTTGAGCGAATATGTAAGCAGTTCGATAATATTTACTGGCCTCTTCTAATGCAACTGCGCAATAAATAACTTATTATCTCTTCTTTGATATTCAGGTCGATCGTCTAATTTCACCCGAGATTGAATTAATTAGAACTCTTGCCAAGGGACCAATTACTTTTGTTAAAACATGGCCAAGTTATTGTGTCAATGGCTTTCGGTTCAAGTCGACAAATGCTCCGATCAGAGACAGCTTCCTGGATCTTGATTCCACGAAGAACAGTTGTTTGTGTATCAAGTCTTCGAACTACAAAGACGTCGATCCAGAAAATGATTTCTTTGGCATCTTGCGAGAGATTGTGGAGTTGTCATATAATTATGGCAGAGAACCTGCAAAGATCGTGTTGTTCAAGTGTGAATGGTTCGATCCGATTGAAAATCAAGGCTGGAAAATTGACAAGCATGGTCTTGTGGATATAAACTACAAGCGTAGATATCAAGGCTACGAACCATTTGTCCTAGCAACTCAGGCTCAGCTCGTGTATTTCACAGCTTATCCGAGACGGGGAGCAACGAAGTCTGACTGGTGGGCAGTATGCAAGACTAAAGCTAGAGATACTTTTGATGTTGATGAAAAAGCTTACCAGGAGGACGAGCTACCTCCTGTAACCAATATTGTCGATGTGGACTCCACGGAAGTTACGCATTACACGACACATAATGTAGAAGATGTAGAATTATCCGAAGAGGAAGACGAAGCCGACGAAGGTGAAGACGAAAGTGAAGATGAGGAGGAAGAGGAAGATGAGGTCGAGGAAGACGAACAAGATGATTATTCTGAAGATGATTGAGAGAGATATACTTATCTGGACTTAGATGTTTCTTCTAGAATATATTATCTGGACTTAGATGTTTATTGTAGAATGTATCATCATATGTTACCTTGGTTATTATCTTTGTTGTACTGTCATATTTCTATTCTCTATTATTTGTTGTACTGTCATATTTCTAGTCTCTATTATTTGTTGTACTGTCATATTTCTAGTCTCTATTATATCTTGTACTATATGCTGTTATCAGGTATGGCAGGTCGTCGCGGACATTTGCGAGGGCCACGAGGAGGTCGGGATCCTCCGGTACTTCCTACAGGTATGCTAGGGGACGGAGTTTGCCTTCGGTACCTCCTATTGGTACCGGCTCTGGATCCTCGTCGCCGATTACTCCTCCATATCGGACAGTAGCTGGGGGTTGGGACGACGTCACGTGGCATATCTCCTGGGACGAGTAGTTCCAGACCTGTTGAGAGGGCTCCCCCGTCTAGCGTTCCTGATGTTGATACGACGATGGAGACGGATGAGCAGATGGCCGAGGAGGATGCGCCGACGGCCGACCAGCATCATGAAGATGATGCGTGCGCACCTCCGGAGGAGGAGAGGACGGAGATCTGGGCCGACGGTACAAAGTAGGTATTTTGGTTTATGATTTTTTTTTCTTCTGTTTTTATCATAAATTAACTTTTTTCATGAATATAATATGTATGTATAGATATCGTCCTCCAGGGGTACAGAGACGCCTAGGCGATATGCTGAGGCATAATTATGGTGGTCCCTGGATTAACTACTCTGATGCTCCAGACGAAAGGAAGAACTTCTGGTTTACGCGCTTCAAGGTTAAAATAGATTTGTTTTTAACATGAATCATTTAATTTATGCATATTATATATAACTGATAAATATTTGGTTTCGTACTGTTCTAGGATATGTTTTACTATCCGCCGTACCGGGCCGAGCAGATCGAGGGGATGTTTCCTTCCGTCGCTGCTAAGCTGATCCGCGACTCTATTAATGATCAGAAGGAACGTGATCGTGCCGGAAAGCCGATCAAAGGTTGGATCACCCCTGATCAGTGGAATGAGATGAAGGCTTGATTCAACGAGCCAAGGTACAAGGAGAAGTCGGAGAAGGCTAAGGCGGCTAGGCAACATGCCTCGAAGTGGTGCGGTGGGTCGATTCCGATGACGGAACATTTCCGTCGTCTGGTATGTCTTTCTTTTTTAGAAATATTATTTTAATGCAAATCCGATAAATTATTACTAAGATAATATATTTAATTACAGGTAAGGAAGGTCGGTAACGCCGACATGGTGACCGTCTTCCTGGCCACCCATCGGAAGGGCGGAGTCCTTATTGACGAGAGGGCCGAGCAGACCTATGTAAGTATTACAATACGTTATCTTAATGTAATACTTCGTGTCCATTTTAATATAACTTAGTAAATATGATGCAAATAAATATTCATGAAGTTAGTAAAAATAAGTACATTAATTAGAAATTAGAAATCATAGAGTACTATCCATACTTTCTAGGCCGAGTATACGAGGCTGCGGGAACGGGGCTGCTAGTGCACCTGATGCAGGAGAGGCCGGTACTTCCTCGCAGCCCACTCAAGCTCCGTCGGCGGACGAGCTGTGGATGACCGCCGCTGGTGGCCTCCGTAGGGGTACGTACTACGGTACGGGATCCTATGGCGCCCTAGTTGCGACCCAGTCCTCTAGGACATCTTCTGCTAGTGTGCATGGTCCACAGCCGTCCCAGGAGTCTGCCCGAGTCCACCAGATGATGGAGTCTCTCCGTGACGACCTGCTACGACGGATCGAGCAGCAGTCTCAGCATCCTACGGACGATCCTGCGCTGCTAGCACGATTGGATGCGCTCGACCGCGGCATTATAGACCTCAGGGAGACGACTGAGAGGACAGAGCGCACCGTTGGAGGGTTAGAGCGCACGGTGACGGAGTTGCAGACAGGACAGGTGACCATGGCCGAGACGGTGAGATTGGCGCAGGATTCGATGGTCCAGAGCAGTGGTAGAATGTTATCTATCATGGATTCATACAACCAGCGACTTACAGCGTTGGAGCATGCTGGTACTCTGGGTGCGCCTTCATCGTCGTCGACTCCGCCGCCTCCACCGCCTTCTTCTTCGACACCGACTCCACCGACGTCACAGCCTGGCGCTCCATCTGTATCGATTTCACTTGCGGAGTATGAGAAGTTTTTACGCCTTCGTCGCGGCGGTGCCCCTCCTGCACCAGATCACTAGTAGTCCTAGTTAGGACTTTTGTTTGTGTTTGTATCATCTTATGTTTGTGACTTATGATTGGATGTTTGTATTGGATGTTAGTTGTGTTTGTATCGAATTGACTTGTGACTTGTTTGGATTGGATGTTAATTCCTTCGTCGATAAATGTTAATTGTGTTTGGATTGGATGTTAATTAACTTAGATTAAAGCTATCTGTGATTTGGAATTGTGAGTGGGGGTTTGAATGCGCTGTGATTTGGAATTGTGAGTGGGGATTTGAATGTGTACCTATATGTGTTTTATAGAATTGTGAGTGGTAATAAAGAATCTGTGTTTTATTTTTTTTTATTTTTTTTACAACTTTAGCGACGTTTAGCGACGCTTACTGACGTTTAGCGACGTCGTGTTCCGACGTTTACCGACGACAAGCTGTAAATAATATATTTTTCCGACGTTTTACCGACATTTACCGACGACTAACTGCAAAAAAGTACAGCTCTCCGACGTATTTACCGTCGTTTACCGACACTAGCTGCAAAAATGTACAGGACCTTTACGACGTCTAGCGACAAAATTCACGTCGCTATATTACCGACGAAACGACGGTAGACGTCGGTAAATATTCCAGGTCTTTACCGACGTGTAGCGACTACATATACGTCGCTATATTACCGACGAAACGACGGTAGACGTCGGTAAATATTCCAGGTCTTTACCGACGTGTAGCGACTACATATACGTCGCTAATATACCGACGGAACGACGATAAACGTCGATAACTCACCGACGTAATGTTACGTCGCTGAATGTCGGTAATTGCGACGTTCAGCGACGTTTTTGTAATCAGCGACTAAGGAAACGGCGACAAAACCTAAACGTCGGTAAATACGTCGGTGATACATATTAGCGACGGATTTTGTTGTTTTTCCGACGTTTTTGGGCGTCGCTAAATCCACTTATTTTGGTAGTGAGGAAAGACAAAGAGAATAAGACTTTCCTTCTCAAGAGCTACAACCTTGAGCACACTTGTGGCAAGGTTAACAGCAACTTTCATCTGAGTTATAAGGTTATTGCTGAAATGTACATGAATGAATTTAGAGATGACCCAGAATGGAAAATTAGTCAAATAGTTAAAAGAGTAAAGAAGGATTTGGCTCTCACAATTGACTACATGAAGGCTAGGAGGGCAAAGAACTATGCATTAAAGAAGATTGAGGGTGATGAAGACTTACAGTATGGTAGGTTATGGGATTACAAATGGGAGGTTCTGAGGACAAATCCTGGTTCTACATTTGAATTTAAAGAGGCTAGAGGGAAATTTCGTGGGATGTACATGTGCTTGGCAGGTATCAAAGAGGGTTTCAAACACTGCAGGCCAATTGTCTGTCTGGATGGATGCTTCTTGAAGTGCACCTATGGTGGGCAATTGTTGGTTGCCACAGGAATTGACCCAAATGACTGCATGTACCCACTTGCATTTGCAATTGTGACAGTTGAGAATACTGAAAATTGGGACTGTGTTTCTGGGGTTGCTAAAAGAAGACTTTAGTATGCACAACTCTCACCATTGGGTCTTCATGAGTGATAGGCAAAAAGTAAGTATTATAACACTGTCATCTCTCAACTTGTCATAACAAACATTACAGTTTCTTAACATTACCATCTTACATCTTTCCTTTGTATATGTAGGGCCTTATCAATGCAATTGACAGACATTTCCCAAATTCAGAACACAGGGTTTGTCTAAGGCATTTGGAGCAGAATATGAGAAAGAAATTTAGAGATATTGGGTTGGTGGAGATACTGAAGAAAATGGGAAGATCCACAAACCTAGCTGAGTTCAAGAATTATGAGAAGGAAATGGAAGAGAAGAGTATTGAAGCTAAGCAATGGATTGATGCTAGACCAGCAGTCCATTGGAGCAGGGCATTCTTCAAGGATACTTGCAAGTGTGATGTATTGCTGAACAACTACAGTGAGGCCTTTAACAAGTACATCCTTGAAGCTAGAGAGAAACCAGTCATCACAATGTTTGAGATGATTAGGACCATGCTAATGAAGAGGATAGATACAAAGGCCAAATTGGGAAAGAAGTGGAGGGGCAGACTGTGTCCTAAAATTCAAAAGAAGCTGGAAAAGCACAAGAAGGAATCCTATATGTGGACAACAGAGTTTTCTGGAGGTCCTAAGGTCCAAGTTAGTGGGCCAGGTGGTCAATTTGTTGTTGACATGGTTATGAAAACTTGTTCATGCAGAAAATGGGAACTTTCTGCAATACCATGTCAGCATGCTTGTGCTTGCATATTTGGAAATAATGAAAGGCCTGAAAGCTTTGTTGATGACTGCTACAAAATTTCAACTTACAGACTAGTGTACAGTAATGTAATTCACCCTTTAAATGGGCCTGCATTATGGGAAAAACATCCATTTCCTCAGGGTATTTTGTTACCCCCTACCCCAGTGAAGAAAAGTGGAAGGAAGACAATGGCTAGAAGGAAGGACCCAATTGAGTTGGAAGACAAAGGAAAACAGAAGCAGAAGGAGAAGCAGAAGACAAGTGAGAAAACCAGGGCCAAGCTCAGTAAGAAAGGCCTGAGTAAAATGACATGCAGTGTTTGTGGGTCACATGCCCATAACAAGAGGTTCCATGGGGTGAATGTAAGTATGTCGATTTGTACTTACATTCTATGTCAAGATTGTTGTATATTAATGCTTACTTTTACTAATTTTGCAGGCTGGAGGAAGCAGAGGCAGTGTAAGTGCAGAAAACACTACTGGAAATGAACAACATACAAGTGAAAGAGGAGAATTCCCAACTGTAAGTATCCTTTACAGGCATTATTGCCACTGTAAGAATTCCCAACATACAAGTGAATGTTTTGACTTAATATTTTGATCACTGTTTTATTGCAACTTGTATGAATGTTTTAGGCTACTGAATTTCTAATCTTGTATATGTACCTACATTTCAGGCTGGATCTTCAAGGCAAACTGACAGTGATTTGAATGTGGGTGTCAGCAGTGCACCAACCACACTTAGGTGGATGATGGATGTAAGTGCATAAAATTGAGTGATCAGTTCATTAACATGCTCTACTTGGTTCTACTTTGTGACTTTGTACTCTGTTCTACTTTGTTCTACTGTCAGTGATGGAATTTCTTGTTGTTATACTTTGTTATCAGGGTACAAGTCAGGTGGTCAATAATACAAACCTAAGCAGTGTGGGAGCTTCCAACCAATCTCGATTTTCAGGCCTTGGCTCTGTTGATGGAGGCTTAGGTGTGGGAGCTTCCAACCAAGACATCTCAGCAAGCCAAAGGAGCACAGCAGCAGCCCCAACTCATCCAACTTCAACATTGCCAAAGAATGGTCAGGGAAAGAAAGCAAAGGGCAGAGTGGTGCTATCAAGATACAATCTACCATCTAAGAAAAGCAAAAATTGAATGACAAGTGTCTAGACTAATTTGGACAACACTAATTTTGTGGTTCACAACTGAAAGATTTTGTTTTAGTCATATTTCTTTCATAGGTGAACCAAAAAGCATGTAATGACATTTGATGTAATTATTTTGAGCCATGTTTCTATCACCTGGACAATTGTGTGGCCATTTAGAAGGCCTAATATGTACTGGATTTATGTTTCTGGACAATTATGTGGCCTTATAGAAGAAGGCCTAATATGTACTGGACAAGTGGTCAATTATTTTGTGTTTATATCACCATGGCAATTATGTTTCTGGACAATTATGTTTCTTGAGATGCCAAACTGGATGTGTATTTCTAAATGCAGTTTGGAGTCTTTTAAATTATCAGTGTTTGTATCACCAGGACAATTATGTTTCTGGACAATTATTTGTGTGTTTCTATCACCTGCACACTTTTTCAAATGCAGTCTTCTAAATGTTGTCTTTTATGCAGTCTTCTAAATGCAGTCTTTATGTGGCTCATATACATGAAGGCTAATATGTAATGCAGTTTTGAAAATGCAGTGGTTGTAGATGTATATATAATTGGAATGGATGTATATATAACTTGTGTGAAATGCAGGTCTTTTATGTAATGCAGTCTTGTATTTGGCTCTTTTAAATGCAGCTCAGTATTTGTGTCAAATGCAGGTCTTTTATGTAATGCAGTATTTTATGTGGCTCTTTTAAAATGCAGTCTTTTATGTGGCTCTTTAAAATGCTGCTGCAACATTAGTTAAAAATTAAATAGATGTATATATAATTGGAATGGATGTATATATAACTTGTGTGTTTCATATTGAAATGCAGGTCACTGGTTCTACTTTGTGTGTTTCATATTTTGTGTGAATGTAGTGTTTGATAACAAAAACATGAAAATCCACCATATAGTGTTTGATAACAAAAACATGACTCAAAAGATGACTTCTATTATACAAAAGATAACCATTACAATAAACTTGAATCTCTCTCACCATGAAAATCCAGAACCATTCAATACACCATTCAATACATCATTCTATACAACATCAAAAAGGGTCAGGATGAAAATCCAGAGCTTGTTTACAGCTGCAAAGCCATTACAATTTCGATCCATAAACTACAAGTTTACTAGTCATTACAACTTCAACTTTTAGTCATTACAACTTTTAGTCATTACAAGATAAATACGAGTTTACAATTACTCCATCTTAAATCTTCCAAATTTCTTCAGAATAGCCCCATACATTTCAAGTTGTCGTTGCGCTACACGGTGTTCAATTTCAACTTCCAATATGATCTCCTTCATGATATCCTTGCCTTGTCCCGAAGAAGTAGTAGCTCCATCATCCACCATTTTGTTCTTTGTCTTTGAGGCCGTAGCTTCTTGCATCCATTCAATGTATTCACAACCGGGATTTTCCCTCTACAAGTATTGAAAAAAGAAATTACAATTATAAGTTACACATTACTAGCAAGAAATAATAATTGATTTATATTAATGTACAAAGAAAAGTATGTTTCACTTACACTGGTAGATAATGGACAACAGTAGAATTTTTGACCTAAGCTCCTAGGCACCTTTGATGTTCGTATTTTGCAAAATCCGGCTTCGCAACGACATAACCGAAGTTCATCAGTCCAACACCAAAAATCACATCCTACCTCTTTTGCACATTTTAAAAATTGGCGCCCACGATTCCAAGGTGTATTTGCAGTGAATAATTTGCACAGAGAAGTTCCTTCGCAATAACATGGGATCTTCGCAAGATCCCATTCCTTTTCACTTGCTTCGATTGCTGCAATTTTGTCAGAATAAACATTTTCAGATCGGCTCTTCTTTTATTTAGGGTTTCCACAATAAATTATTGCATGATTACACAATAAATTACTTTAGGGTTTCCATAATAATAGCTACTGGTTAGGGTTTTCCTCTACTGTTTACTCTACTTCGAGGTTTTTCAAATTTTAGGGTTTCGGTAATAAGGAGAAACAACATGAGATTCGAAAATGATGAAGAAGAAGAAGAAGAGAGCAAGGGAGAGAGGGCTAGGTACCCATCTGCGAATGCTCCGGTAGCTTCGCCTTCAGCCGCACCGCTCGTCTCCTCGACGTCCGCGTCTCTCGGTGGCCTCGGCTTCTCGTCGGAGTATGTCGAGCGAATAGAGAGAGAGAGAGAGACAGATGAAGAAAGGTTATATTAAGTTGAGTGTACACGTGGACTGCACACGTGTACACTCCTTAACTGAGTTGGGATGCCACGTTGGCATTTCCGTGAGGCATTGGACGGAAAATGGTAACAGGTACCGTAATACACCATAATCAAAAGTTGTGTTACCACACAGTAAGAAATAATAAATTAGGTACCATATTGTTACTTGGGTATAACTTGGGGTACCATGAAAGCAATTGAGCCTACCTTATAAGGATAATGTGTGACCATGGATATTGAGAGCAATATGACACAGGATCTATAAAAAAAGTTTCTGATCAACAAATTTTAGCTTTTGAAAAGTGATCCATTTTATATTTTACATTCCTGATAATGGTCAAACTCTTCTGGTCATGTATATTTTGTATTACTATCCATCAATGACACGAGCCGTGTGCCTTGCTTTTGATTAAAAAAAAAATTCTAGCATCACTCGAACGAAGTAACTGTGTTCCTGACTTAGTTGCATTAGCGACGGAATTAATACTTCTGCATCTTAATTGAAAAATGTTCTGATTGATCTACTTCACAACGTGGACCGTTGGCACAAATTTTCTTGTACCAGGCACATAGGCACATATGTCCAACAAGAACTCATAAAATTTTCTTTCTTGCTCTGAGTTGAGCATTTGTGCAAGGAAACAACAATTTGCAAGTATCCTAATTGAAAATTGTTAAAGTACTTTTACTGTAAGGGTTTTTATTTTGTTTATACATCATCATTGTTTACAAAGGGTAAATATATTTGGTTGTTTCCAATATCCTCAAATAAGGTGTGGAGTCGTTTCTCAGGCTTCACAGACTACAGTTTGTTTCCATGCTTGGAAATGAAAAATATAACCTAGTTCCAGAATTTCTAACCTAACAATATAAAGCTAGAACGTCTTAATCAGCATATATAATCAACAAAATCGAGAAATATGTCCATCTAGACCACAGTAAATTACATGTGAACTGTTTGTTTCTTTGAAGCTGACTGTTTTTGTAGTCCGTTGTTGTTTTCAGTTTGCACTGATCTGTACGACTTGAATATTAATATAGGAGTTTAATCTTGATAACGAACTATAGGCCCATAATCCTTATTTTACATGCATACCCATCCAGAAAATTACTCCTAAATATATACTATAGATACACAATGTACTGAAACTTGTTAACATATCATGCATTCAAGATCTCAGAGTAAATACAAATTTGAAAACAGTAACTTTGAGAGCTCATGTTTTTGTATTTTGGGCCAGACTCCAACATTTGTTTCCCAGCTTGCCAAAAAGAATTAAGAGATAACCTGCCCCAATTGCAAAACAAGGAAAATCCGTATCAGAAAAATTAATTAAAACTTTGACATAAATGAGCAAATAAAGATGTAACAGAGAGAATCACTTACCCTTCCTTCGTTACAACAACAAAACGAAAGCAAACCAATTTGAATTAGAATTTTTCTTGGGTTATTTTGTTTTATTGTTATGTTCTTTTCTATTTCATTTTTTAGATAAACCTGATGTTATTTTATGTAGCTGAAGTTGTAGCCGATTCTAAAGCCTTGTAAAACCGCGAAACATGGTTAGGTTTAGATAACATCATTAATTTGTTTGAATTAATGCGGACGGATTAATCTCTGCTTAGTCGACATGTACTATAGATAACATTAGGGGTATGCATCGATCGGTGGTCGACCTATTTGGTTCCAACCGAAATCGAACCGAAGTTAATCGGTTTGAAAATAAACAAAACCGAACCGAACCAACCAAATGGCCTCCGTTAAAGAAGTTTGAAACTCAGGAAACAAATTTTTAGTGGACTTTTTACTAAGAAACTATCAAAAAACATGTATTACATATAAAATCTAAAAATCTAAACAAAAATCTAGATTTTTTTTATTTTGATGAGATTTTATGTTGATTGCGTCGATGGAGTTTTAGTTTGGTTGTATTTTTTTTTTTCTTGCTCTTCCAATCCAAAATTCAAACAATCATTCTTTTCTCTTCCTTTTTGTTTCAGAAGAAAAATAAAAGAGAACAAAAATGATTGTTTGAATTTAGGATTTGGAAGAGCAAGAAAAATATTAATAAAATGTGGTTGTCAAAGAATCTTTTATTTTTTTATGTAAAGAAAAAACAAATTTAGTTCTGTCGTTCAATAACCGTCGTCGTCCTAGAGGATTGTGGGGGTGTAAAGAGTGTTGTTGTCGCTTTAGAACATCAAAAATGAAAAAGCACAAAATTTAAATATTTATTACAAAATATACACGTTTAGTCCTAGTTGGGTTCGCGGAAAGAAGGAAAATCAATTCTTTCCTTTTACTTAGAAATTACAATTCTGATCAATTTTGTTTTTCAGTATCTGAAAAACTAGAAAAAATTGGAAGCAAAAGTGAATTATTATAGTGGAAAAATAAATGTGTGGAATGGGTGTGGAAATAATTTTCTCGCCTATTTTTATTTTTTTAAATTATTATTTTTGGCTCATTTTTTTTGACTGCCAAATATATGAAAATGAACCACTTTTCTTTTCAAACGCTGTCTGTGAACCAAATGTGGCCTAGTGTTTGCCCAAAAATACTAAGTTTACAATCAAATGTGGTACAAATAGGGGTGGGCATTATTCGGTTTTGGATAGAAAATCGAACCTAATTCGAACCGAATAAAAGATTTGGTTCGATTTTAAAAAAATTCGGTTTTGTTTTGACTTTAAAAATATTAAAATTCTTTTTGGTTTCGCTCAAAAATCGAAATCGAATAACACTTATATAATTATGTAAATATCCTCAATTTTATGTATATTTTTGATTAAAATTATGTATATTTTGAAAACAACAATTATATGTATATGTTTTGAAGTCCAACATTGACAATTTAACAACTAGTTCAACTTTGTGTGCAACTTTTGAAATACAACAATATGTATATAAAAGTTATGAATTTTAATATAATTTTATCACTATTTCAATTTTGGACCTGACCCATTAAAGAATATAAATATTCCAACTGACAAACCGAATAAATCGAATTGATTATTCGGTTCGGTTTTGGTTTAGGCTAATTTTAGTTCGCTTTTGATTTTAGATTTTTAAAATTTTAGTTTATTCAATTTTGACTATTTCGATTCTGTTGAAACCGAACGCTCACCGCTAATTACAATCCATTTACAACCGCTTCTCTCTTCCTCCTATCCCACGTGGAAGAGGAGATCTAATGACGGCTGTAATTAGATTGAAACTTATTTGGTCCTAATCCTAGCTTTGCTCATCGTTGCCGTCACCGAACCAAACGAGGCCTATAGTTTATGAGAATATTTTGTCCTTGTCATAGAATGACTTATGCTGATAAGAAGAGCAGATCGGCCTTCGTTGACAACTCACAAACCAGAAGAAAATTTCTTCCATTGCCATGGCGGTAACGGTACTCGCGGCGGCGGCGGCTCTGCTGCTGCTGCTGCTGCTGATGTTGCTGTGGGCGGCTGTGAGGGCGGCGGAGTGGCTGTGGTGGAGGCCGTGGCGGCTGGAGCGAGCCCTGAGAGCTCAAGGCCTCAAGGGGACTCCCTACCGCTTCCTCTTCGGGGACCTCAAGGAAAGCTTCCGCGCCTCTATGGAAGCGAAAAGGAAGCCCATCTCCTCCTCCTTCTCAAACCCCCATGATATCGTACCAAGAGTGTCTCCCTTCCTCCAACGCTCCATGGAGCAATATGGTAAGAAATAGAATCTAAACTCAGCTCAAATTCCGTTTGGTTGTCTGTAAATAGAAATCCCTTGCATCAAAAGCCTGTAAATAGAAATCCTTTGCATCAGAAGCTGTTGTAGTTAGTATTGCAATTATTTTGGCCGCAAAAAAAGTTTGAGAAATTATTCAGGTTCAGCTTGGATTGGATTGAGGGAAAAAAAAAACAGTGGGGTTAAGTGAGGGAGAGTTAAGTGAGGGGGAGTAGAACATATAATCTTGCTTAAATTAGAGGGAAAGTTAAGTGGGGGTGTGTTGAATAATTCTTGTTTGGATTGGAGATTATGAGTGAGAGGATGATTAATAAAAATATATTAGTTACGAAAATATCCTTATTACATATGTCATAAAATTAAATTTGATTGGAATTTTAATTAGAACTTGTCAAAATATCTTTACAAATGAGGAAGATACGGAGTAGCATGTTGAAAACAAGAAAAAACAATTTTTTTTTTAATGATATTTTATAGGACAAATAAGGAATATTTATGACTTTTAAATAAAATCCCTCAATGTCTATGTTAACCCTTCTATAGAGGGTTAAAAAAAAAAGACAAAAGAAGGTTAAACATACCCTCACTTAACTCTTTATAACCTGCCCCTCCCACTTAACTCTCTATAACCTCCCCCTCCTAAACCCTACCCTCAAACGAAGCATTGTTTTATTTTCCCTCACTTAACTTCCCATCACTTAACTCTCTTAACCATAACGTTTAGACTATAGATTTTATATCAGCTTAGAATTTAAGTCCTAACATGTCTAATTGAAAAGTTTGGACCATATTTTTTTTTTTACCATGATATCCTCCTTTTCAGCTTGGGTTGGTTGTTGTCCTTTTACTTGTGTTCGGGGTACAATGAAAAAAATAAAAGCAAAATTAAAAATTTAGGATCTACTTTTTAACTGGACATGTTAGAACTTAAACTTTAAAACTGATATAAAATCTAGTGTCTAAACACTAATTAGCTCTATATTTATTACAACTTTAATAGCACAATTTGAATTTACAGTAACAATAAACACTAAAATTGGTGTAAACGGTGCAACACCAATTATAATTACAGCCAACCAAATGGCCTAATAATTTAGGTTATCATCATTCTCAACCATAGAGTGACTTTATTTCCTTTCCCATCTAGTGTTTGATTACAGTCTATTGTTACAGTCTGTACTAGACTATTCTGTTTTTTTATTATTGAAGATGCAAGAACTCAAACTGGCTTTCTGCTTTCTGCTAGAATAGTGTGGATTAATTTTGGTTAATTGATTGTCTTAAAACTTTTTTGGTTGACTGATATTTTTAGTGTTCTCAGGATAGTTGCTAGTTGCTACACACCCTCCAATACAGGTAACGAAACCAATAATTAAGCTGGCATATTTTTTTTAGAAAGATACAAGCGTACGTATAGCATGAAGCTCACTGGTACAACGATAATACCAACAAAAAAATGAGAATGAATGATACAACATGAAAATGCCGATCGCTAGAAGTAATGATTCAAGATAACAAGGACTTGCACCTCAATTCTCAAGAACTAGAATCATAATAAAAGAAAACTCCCGTAGAGCAATTTAAAACAAGAATTATTCATTATACTTATCGCTCTCTTTCACATAGCCCCTATTTATAGTAATTAATCTCAAGTCCTAAGACATAAATATAACAAAACTAGGAAACTATATGAAAAATAATTATAAAGATAAATACAAAATCCATCCATATCAGAAGCTTAATTAAACTGGGAAAGTATCTACAAGATAATTATGAATCTAAATATAAAAGATTTGGTCAAATCTTCAAAATCTGTAAAAAAAAAGTAGGCCTATACCAGTTTGGACCTTATATCCTTTCCTAACTATATGTATTTCCTTGTACTTTCTATTCATAGTATACATAGAAAGCATGATGTTCCCTCATCCCAAAAACGTCTTGTAGAAAACTCGATCCGAGTTCTTTGAGCCGCCGTATAGGTAAAATATCTCTTTGTTAGTTACCGAAAAGCTCGTCGAGGCTTCTTTTTCCTATGAACTCTATTCTTCAATACTTTGAACAACCCAAATACTCTTGGTTGATTATTGCAGTCATGCCCAATCGACATCTCCTTCCAAATGCACACCATAAAGTTGCTACCAATGCCGATAACTTTGCATCTACAGTGTCAATACGAAAATATATGTAGCAGCTTGCACCATCTCGCATGTATATTGCCACTAATGCACTTTGGGCTCCCCAAACACGCTGTAAAGGACTTCTTATCGTAGGTGGACAATTTTATCATGTGCATCGTATCCATCGTTCTATTGCATGGTATGAGACGGTCTACCCTCGGAATCTGGTCCACCACTAAGAACATCGAATCAGAGCTTCGAATCCTCGACAGTCCCAAGATGGATTCCATGGATATGTCCACCTTCTTCCAAAGAATCTCGCCATCCATGGACGCATGCGATTTCATGTTCCGGTTCCGCAGAACCGATAAGTCGCCACTGCACGTGATGCCGTATAAGTATAAATTACACTTGTACAAGGCAAAAATGTTTGGACAATTTTATTCTTACTCCAAGACTTTTTCGGACCCAAACGATATTCCATCTTTTTTCATGAAACCCAAATTCAAGAGAACCCCAAAACCACTTTTTTCTCAATTTCTGCCAACAAAAAAAAAAAATCGTTTAAGAACATGCACCAGTCGTTCATTTAGGTGTATGTATTTTATACATTCAAACACACAAACACTATAGATAAAACAAACTAGACGGAACATCGAAGTTCCAAAAATTAAACAGTGTAAAACTGATGTGTTGATAGTTGCTTCGACCTGGCAGGACAACCACATAAACCAGACAAAAGAGCAGCGAAGATCTTGTTCTGGACACTTCACCAGTCTGCTGATCGGTTGTCCAATCTAATCTTCTACAAAGTTAGTTTTTCTACTATAGGGCATATACTCTAAATAAAGTACCAACATCTAAGTGATTAATTTTGATATTGCCTAACGATACATCGTTGAACTGCCCTTTGTTTATTAACTTCAGTTTGGAGGTTCAGGATTGATAGGGTTTAATGGACTAGGTTTCTTATAATTGCCTTATTTATTATTAGATGTTTGTCACTTCTGTCCATGGATGTACTCCAATTTCCTGTGACCAATAATATCTCATGTAGCCCCCTATATAGAAGTCTCTTCTTTGGCACATGATATGGATATGATCTCAAGAAACTTAACTAGGCGGTGCCTTTTTATTGAAGTGCAGGTAAAATTTCTTTTACTTGGTTTGGGACTACTCCCAGAGTGACAATTACAGACGCAGAGCTGATTAGAGAAGTATTAGCTAACAAGTTTGGCCATTTTGAGAAACCAAAACTTAGTTCGATTGTAAGGATGTTGGCGACAGGATTAGCAAACTACGAAGGTGAAAAATGGGCCAAACACAGAAGGATTCTTAACCCTGCATTTCATGTGGAGAAACTAAAGGTAACTCGTGATTACCAGCCTGGAAGTATATATCGCCAGTTCTCCTTGTTTAATTATTAGTTACACGGGAAAGTTGAAAAGATTGTGTTTTTCATTTTCAGCGAATGCTGCCGGCATTCTATACCTGTTGCAGTGAACTTATCGACAGATGGGATAATATGGTTGGTCCAAACGGGTCTTGTGAAATAGATGTTTGGCCTGACCTTCAGAACTTCACAGGAGATGTCATCTCGCGAACAGCATTTGGCAGTAGCTTTGATGCAGGAAGACGCATATTTCAGCTCCAAGCGGAGCAAGCTCAGCTTATTATTCAATCTTCCAGTTCTATACATATCCCGGGTTACAGGTTCACTCTCTATCTCCAAGGACTCAGTTAATGCATATTTGGATATAGACCGTGTCTAAAACTCTAGTCATTTGATTGCAGTATGCTATTTACTAATTTGGTTCAAAATGAGAAGCGAAATGCCTAAGAGTTTAGTAACTATGAGTTGAAATCCCGGAACTGCAAGTAATGTTATAACTACTACTTCCATGAGCTGTAAAGTCCATGAATGGAGGAAAAGGATTCAAATAGCAGACCCCAAAATTTTGGGATAAAGGATTTGTTGTTGTTTAACTTTCTATTTACCAGTTAGTTAGCGACTACACAATATTGTTGAAGGCGATTATGGAGCTCTATTAATCCTTAAAGTGGGGCTCCCTTCATGAATTATAATACAATAAATTAGGGGTCTTCAAGATTGATGTCATTGGCATGTTGTCATATACCATTATGATAATTCATGTTTGAGAATGCACTAATTGATGTTTCAGGTAGATATTTGACTTTCACCAATGTGTATGACGTCCCTTTAGATTCTATCCTTTTGGGGCTTGTTTGGATCAAGTTTTTGTATTCCTAGGAACCCATTTTCTATTCCTTTTCCATGGGAAAGGAATTCAACATTCTCATACCCATGTTTGGTTAGGTTGGGAATAAATAGTCCAAAATTTTTAATTTTTCCATTCCCATGTTTAGTTCACACATGGATAGGAATTTTAATTTGTTTACTTTTCCATAAATACCCTTTCATTAATTTCATGATGCTACTATTACATAAATTCACATATTTGGGATAGAAGTTGAAATTTTGGAAATAAAGAGAGGGTATTACCATCCAAACAAGATACCCAAACAACATTCTTAGGAAAGCAAAATTATTCTCAAGGGGGACTTGGAAATAGCTTTCCCACGTCGATGGAAATATGAAGCCTCTCTTATTCCCCCCTCATTCCCAATCCTAGACATACCAAACATGGGTAAGAAATTCAAAATCCATTCCCAAGCCTCCAAAACTTGAACCAAATGTCCCCTTAGGGGTTGGTTTATAGTTAAGGGCTGGGCGGATATTGGTTTTGTGAGCAACAATGAAGAGTGGCAGATGGGCTTTTCCAATTTCATGATCATGATCACCATCATCCAAGCCTTGTGCAATCGATCAGACTGGATTTAGCAACATGCACATAAAAAAAACTTCACGAAAGAACTGACGATGGGTTTGTCGTAGATGTGAACCCTTCTCCAATCAAGGATGTTTTATAGTCACCTCTTCCTTTGCCTCATCTGAGTATGATGCTACATACACCAGGCCGAAGCTGGACTACGAACTGGACATCACAAACAGCTGCCATGAACGGGGCATGATATTTTAACGTGGAACGGGGACTTAAGTTCAACCAATTTTACTATTAGGGTTTATAGTAGATTTAACTAGTGAGCAAGTTTTTTGTATTGATTAAACATGAAATGGTGGAAGGAGACCTAGTTATCATTATTACTTTTGAAATTAACGTTCATGACTTATCCGGAAGAGCGTGATTCAGCCGCAACCCTTAAAGTAAGATGCAAACTTCGACTACGAGAGAGATGTCTTCAACACGTGCTTGGACTCCTCAGGATATGGTACACAATACTCCTTGTCGAGGAAAAAGATCGCACGCGCACATACGAGAACGACATACTCGATCCAGGTTTGACTTGGGGAAGGAGTCGATATCGATTCGGCATCTTCGTTGATTGCTTAATTGAAGAAAATTCCTCAAATGTTCCTCCAAGCAAGGCAACGGATCGTTCGGTGAAGACATCGGCAAAAGTTTAGTAGTATAGAAGAGAAGAAAACCCACTCAACTCATTGGTTACACACCTAGGTTTAATAGTGAATTTTATTCTCATTCATTATGTCTCTTCTATAATCCTAAGAAATATAAGCTTCGTATCCAAACTAACCTCAAAATAACAATAAAGATAAACACCTAATCTAATGGGATATAAAATCCCTATCCAAAGTTGGTAAAGGAGTTAGAAGAAGATTTCTTCATAACAAATATCTCAAACTCCTCAACCAAATTATCTTCTTAGATTTTGCAAGGTGATTATTCCAAAACTCGGGCTCATCTGCCTCTCATGCCACGTCTTGGTCGAATTTTGTCCCCATCACATTGTTACGACTTTTGTTGCTTGATTGAAATGCCGGTGGGGTGGAGGTTTGGGGGGGGGGGGGGGGGGGGGGAACCTTTCTTCCACCGTTTTATTTAAAATTAAATAAATAAATAATCTTGGAAGATTTGTGCATGCCATGGATACTTGATTAATATCCTTATCAGTTTTTTTTTTATAGTAATCGAGCAAGACTAAACTTGATGTTTAATATTACCTGCCTGTAATTTCTTTTACCTTATATGTGTTGGAAAGGACTGACCAACAGAAACTCTTATCATTTTCTATTTACAGGTTTTTGCCAACTTCATGTAATAGGAGAATGAAAGAAACCGATAGAGAGATTCGAGGAATTCTGAGGAGCATAATTGAAAAGAGAGAGAAGGCGATCCAAAACGGTGCTGCCAAGCACGAAGATGTACTGGGCCTACTTATGGAGTCCAATTCAAATGAGCAACAAGGAAAATCATCACATCTTAGGATGACAACGGAAGAAGTGATTGAAGAATGTAAACTATTTTATTTTGCTGGGCAAGAGACCACATCGGTGCTGCTTACATGGACAATGGTCGTTTTGAGCATGCATCCTAGTTGGCAGGTCCGTGCAAGAGAAGAGGTTCTGGAAGTCTTTGGGCAAAATAAACCAGACAATGATGGCTTAAGTCGTCTGAAGATTGTGAGTATATTTTTCCTTTTCTTCAAATAGTTAAGCATTAACATTTATGTTAGCATCTATATGTTGGTACCAATCACTCTTCATTTAGTTACACTTTTTCCATTATACAATTCTCCCTTCTGCAATATAATTAATTAGTACACTCCAATTATAAGGTCAACGGCTCAAGATACTCGGTTCTAAATTTTTAATCAGGACCTACATTTTGATACAAATTCAAGACCAAATACAAATTCATGACATATCTACTAAAGCACATCCATATACATTTATCAGTGCATGTTTTAGGCCTCCTACATGATTACTTATTCTACTATGCATTTCCTTCAAAATCTTTTAATGCAACAGGTGACGATGATTTTATATGAGGTTCTCAGACTGTATCCGCCAGCGGTTGTCCTCAATCGGAGGACTTACAAGAAGATGGAGCTCGGAGGAATCACTTTACCGGAAGGGGTATTACTTACACTACCTCTAATATTTATTCATCATGATCCAGAAATATGGGCCGACGCCAAGGATTTCAAACCTGAGAGATTCGCCGAAGGGGTCTCAAAGGCTTCAAAGAATCAAGTGGCCTTCTTTTCATTTGGCTGGGGTCCTAGAATCTGTATAGGCCAGAGCTTCGCCATGACTGAAGCTAAGATGGGTTTGAGCATGATTCTTCAGCATTTTTCTTTCGAGCTCTCACCCTCGTACGCCCATGCTCCCTATACTGTCATAACCCTTCATCCTCAGCATGGAGCTCAGCTTATACTGCACAAGTTATGATATCTAGACTATTACCAATACGAATCACTTCAAGCGGGCCGCAGACTATCAAAAATGCAATTGTGTTGTGTTTTGGAGGAAATAATGTATTTAGTGAACATATGGAAGATATGTAATGTTGGTACCAGACTTCAATAATACCCCAAGAACAGATATAGTACTGTAACTACAAAAACTGTTGTTGTAATTACAAAAGCTGGATAATAAGTTGAAAGTAATTCTCATTTACAATACAGAGTGATAAGATTTTGCCAGAAAAATTGAGAGAAATGATGGATTGTGCTTGTGTTGAGAGAATGCTAAACTCTTTTTCTATATATATTGTGATTTGATACATATCAGTTTTTGCCTAATTGTAGGTATCAATACTCATGTATCAAGATGTGTTCAGATATTGTGAGGTTCTCATTCGTATACGATATGTATAACATTATCGGTCCGAATGCTTCAAACTTGGTTCTTTTGTACAATATTTTGCAAGAATAGACCAGGTGAGTTTTTATTTTTTTATTTTTCTATTCCCCAGTTAAATGTGCAGTAATCAGACAAAACATCTCAGAAAATAGGAGAAAAAAAAAAGAATATTGACAGTTTATGTGAATCACCTTAGTTCAAAAGCTTAATGACTTCTTACTTCTGAATATTTGCTAACAAGAGGGCTGTAAAGAGTTTTGATAGGTATATCCATGTGCATGCAACCAGAATTGCCTATGGATGGGGAGTCAAGTGGCTACTCAATCTATTAGGAATTGTTATGCAAATTCTAAACCTAATTTGGTTTGATTTAGGATTAATTAGTAAGTTGGAATCAAATATTTACCAAACGAATGAAAAACCAACTTTGAACGTACAATTTCAGACCCAACAGTGGTAGTTGTAAAGAGTCTAATTTGCAACTAAATACCCTTAACTTCTCCATAAGCTCGTGTTAAAAAACTATTAAAACTAGC
The DNA here is from genome assembly GCA_029216955.1 of Iris pallida. Lineage (NCBI taxonomy): Eukaryota > Viridiplantae > Streptophyta > Magnoliopsida > Asparagales > Iridaceae > Iris > Iris pallida. The sequence goes on from JANAVB010015800.1 coordinate 3,780,752, forward strand.
AAGTTGCTACCTTAAACTATTGTATTTGGCAACAAAATACCATACCTTTTTTTTTTTTTTGCAAATTGCAACTTGTATCCTGAAGCGTTAACAATCAATTCTTATTTTCATATTTCTCAACAATGCCCTACCTTAAGGGCTAGTTTGGTACCAACTGTTGGTAGAGTCTTGTGGGTTACTTGAACGAAGTTTTCGTTTGCCATTTTGGCCAAAATACACCCAACCAAACTTGTCCGGTTGCAAATTGGAAAAAGTTGCTAATATTTAGCTGTCAATTATGATAATTCATGGTCACTAATTTTAGTAATCGGATTCCCTAAGCCAAATTTCCTCCTAGTGCCAACCTGTTAGTTAGCCTGTTAATATTTCGGACAAATTGTGTTAACTATTCCTATATTTTACACTTACTACAAAAACTACCTCTACTTAAACTAATTACACGAACCATTTCTGTAGTTTCTATTTTTTATAGAAACTTATAACACTAACCATCTCTATGGTTTATAAAAAATTTAAAGGAGAGGGGTGGTCTGGTCAGTGTAATTATTTCGGAATAGGAATAGTCTCTATAATACTCAACATGGGGGTTCACAATAGGCCAATTAACTCAATTGTGTTGCCATTTATTTGTGCTGCAGCTTAGAAATATAATTCAAACTGAACCTACATACTAAGACCATCATTGGAGTTGCATGGATGATACTGGTGCAATACTGATTTGAGATATGGTAGTTCTTTAGTGGTTTAGGCTACCGATGCACATTTAAGCATATAGACACATGATATCTATACATGTATGAGATGTAGATGTATATAAGATCTTAGTATACTAGGCTAAATATATTCAAAATCATCCTTAAAAAAACTGCGAAAAAAATGACTTCCTTGTGGCTGAATAATTAATGTTTTGGCACAAGTTTACCCAAGTAAAATGCGTAGATATGTTATAGGACTTCAGGGAAGACAGTTTGGCATGGTTAGTACCGTTGAGGAGGCAGATCAGATTTCTAGACATGTCTGTGCAACTTAGGCGACCACGGCAAATGACTCATTTAAATTTTCTTAATGATATACTTTTTCTCAGTTTTTTGTCATTGATTACGATTTCTAGGTTGCAGGTGGGTTGTGTAAATGATTGTCCAGAGAGCCACATACGGCAATTGCAGAATTCTTCCCTTTGCGGAGGAAATTAGTTAACTGCTTGTTGAACTGGAGTTCTTGAAACTTGAATTGGTGACGGAGCTCCCTTTCGGAATCCTCTTGTTGTGTTGAAACTAGAGGGATGAACCAACAGAACTTCTGATCATTCCCAGTTGTAAACCAACAATGGAAGTTATAACTCTAAGAACACTTGGTGTCAGAACTAGAGCTGTTGATCATGATGAACCAACACCACTTGAAATCCCTGCGACGAAGCAACGGAGGCTGTAACTGTATATCATGATCAAATATATGGGAAAATTAGTAATATACATTCCTTTCGGTCTCGACTTTAGAATTGTTTTTTTATTGCTTTTGTGTCGTAAAAGAAATATATTTGTGGGTTATGTGTCCGGTAAGTCACCGGCTTCATCCTCATAAAATAACTAACATGTTGATGAATTATAACCCCCATATCTCTACTAATATAAAGGGGCTTCAAAACGGTTCCAAATTAAGCCGTCTAAGCCGTGTGTATATCATCAACCATTTAATTTAAATAAAAAATTATGTAAAAAAATTGTTGAATAAGTTTAAATTTGATATATATGTTAACTTCAACATGGAAAATCGAACTCAACCAAATAAGAATAATAGCTCCAACCTTAACCACATGAGTTAGAAAAGATATTTGAATGTAATAAGATAATATTTTTATTATACGTTATTATACGTGCAAAGCACGTGTATTTACTAGTTAGAATTTGTTAGTCTATTTGCAAACAATCGATGGAAAAACTCAGTTGCAATCCCTAAGAAGAGATGCAAAGAATGCAGTTATGGTGCAGAATTCAAGGCTTAGTCCATTCTTGTATCATGCTGTTATTTAACCTATGCGGGAAGATTCAAGTCGTAGCGACATCTCTCCTAATGCATGATGGACAATCACTGTGGGGAACGCTCAACCCATATATTGAGATATGTGGGAGATTGTTGGTGTTTTTGCCTTTGGACTAGAAAAGATAGTCCCACATCGGCTACACCAAATGGTGAGTATCTCAATATAATGCATTGCTTGTGTTGAGGTGTGCACATGAGGTGTAGTGGGGCACAAGTTTGTGCCATGTGGAAGTATTTTCCTAGAAGGAAAAAGGATTAAATCCAACAAGGATGCAAGTTAATTTTTGTTGTGCGGACTCGGACTCGGACGCGGACTCCAAGATGTCTCGTGCATGCACGGGAGGGTTCGGGGGGTAGGCGTGGACTGGCACACTTCTATGCTGATTGTGGGATGATCTAAAATATCAAACTCTATTTTTGAGTATTGGTATTTTAGTCCCACATCGGATAGGAGAAGAGGTGAAGTCTCAACTCCACTCTATAAATAGAGCCCCTTGGCCTCCTTTGAAAGATGCACCAAGAAGAGAGTTGAGGGAGTCTGTTAAGTCCAGGAAGCCCGTTCAAGTCTCAAATATTGACTTACGAGCGTTCCAGAAGTTCTCCTGAACTTGCTGGTTCCTGGGAGCTTATCCGTACTGCGGGTATAGCTTTGAGCGACGGTGTTCAACACCCCAGCGAGATCTGCTCTTCTTCTTCCTTCCTCTTTCTGTTGCCTTCGAGAATCTGAGACTCAACTGTTGTTGATCATCTCTTGTTGCCTTCGAGAAACCGCTATTGCAAACGCGATTCGATTTTTTTTTAATCGTTTAGGCTACGCAATCAGCATTATTTGCATCTCTTTTTTAGGGATTGCAACTGCATTCTTTGCATCTCTTCTTAGGGATTGCAACTGAGTTTTTCCATCGATTGTTTGCAAATAGACTAACAATCTCAAAGCTATACGATTCGATGGAAAACACTCGTGCTTCGCTTGTCGATACCGGCTTTAACAAGTTGGAGAAATTCGACGGCGAACACTTCCAGATCTGGAAGCGAAAGGTGACTCTGAACCTTCAACTCGTGGATGTTGATCACGTGTTGGATGAGGAAGAACCAATCGTTCCAGCAACAGGATCTGCTGCTGTTCTGGCCGCTGCTACGAGCAAGCAGACGAAGTGGAAAAAGGATAACAGCATATGCAGGCTGCTGATCCTGAATTCCATGGAAGACTCTCTGGCCGAGTCCTACACAAAGAGGACTTCTGCCAAAGAGATCTGGGAGTCCGTGGAGAAGCTGTATGACGACGACGAGGCCCGGTCGAAGATGTTCATGGTTGAAAAATATCACAAATGGGTCTTTGAAGACGAGAAGACCATGCTGTCCCAAGTGAAAGAGTTCCTGAAGCTGCGCCAGAAACTGGAGGACGATAGCATGCCCCTCGTCGACAAGTTCGTCGTTGGAGGGATCGTGGCAAAACTTCCTCCAGGATGGAGCAACATCTATGCAAGGATGCATAGGAAGAAGATGGAGATTAGCCTGGATAATCTCCTCAGCGAGATTCATGTTGAGGACGAGATGCGCTCTCAACAGAAGTTGGACACCCTGTCCAAGCAACTAGCAACGGCGAATCTGGTTCAAGCCACCAGAGAGAACAAAGGGAAGCAGGCGGCTTCTCACCACAAGAAGAAGGACTTCTCGAATCTGAAAGTGAAGGGTCCAGGATTCAAGCAACAGAAGTCCAAGTCCCATGTGACTTGCTTCAACTGTGGCAAGAAGGGTCACTATAAAAGTGAATGCAAGTCCAAGCCCAAAGAGCAAGGTGAGCCTAACAAGGTTTCTTTGGTTACTAATCAGGTTGCCATGATAGCACAGGTTGCAACTGTGGGGGCAGACTTGGACTGGTGGATAGACACTGGCGCGACATGTCATGTCTGTTCAGACAAGGACTGGTTCGTCTCCTATGAGCCTACTTCCGAGAAAGTCATGATGGCGAACCAGGCACAAGCTGAAGTACTGGGGATCGGGACGGTGGAGCTGAAGCTTACATCGGGGAACATTCTGACGCTTCAAGGTGTGAAGCATGTTCCTGCAATCGCAAAGAACCTGATCTCTGGGAGCCTGCTCTGCAACGCAGGCTTGAGGATGGACATCAATGATGGCCAAATGGTGATGTCCAAGAAGGGTACTTTCTTCGGAAAAGCTTTTCAGACTGAAGGAATGTACAAAATTCAGCTTGTTGTAACCCAGCATAATAATGTCAATGCTATCACTAGTTTGAATTACTCTCTTGAGTTGTGGCATAATAGACTAGGACATGTTCATTGTAAGCGAATAAACAAAATGTCTAGTCTAGGACTTATCTCCAAGTGTGGGGGTAAGGTAGAGAAATGTGAGATATGTGCTCAGACGAAGATCACTAGGAAACCCTTCCACAGGGTCCATCGAAGCACAGATCTTCTGGAGTTGGTTCACTCAGATATCTGTGACTTCAAACAATTCTCTACAAAGGCCGGGATGAAGTATTTCATTACTTTCATCGATGACTTCTCCAAGTATGCCTTCGTCTATTTACTCAAATCTAAAGACGAAGCATTCGAGAAGTTCAAGGAGTTCAGGGCCGAGGCTGAACGGCAAACTGGACAACAACTCAAGAGGCTGAGGAGTGATCGAGGTGGGGAATATAGGTCTCATGAATTCTCATCATTCTGCAAAGAACATGGAATCATCAACGAGACGACGGCTCCGTATTCTCCACAATCCAACGGAGTAGCAGAAAGGAAGAACAGAACGTTGACAGAGATGATGAATTCTATGCTGTTGACTGCGGGTCTCCCAAAGTGCTATTGGGGAGAAGCTGCATTAACGGCCACTTTCATTCTGAACAGAGTGCCGTATGCAACTTCCGACATAACTTCTCATGAACTCTGGTTCAAAGTCAGACCCAACCTGAATGTCATTCGAGTGTGGGGGTGCCTGGCTTATGTGAAGCTCCCGGATCTAAAGATTCAGAAGCTGGGGACAAGGACTACTAAGGCGATCTTCCTGGGGTATGCCGAGAAGAGTGATGCTCGGAGATTCCTTGATATCGAGTCAAATCATATCATCGAATCTCGCGATGCTGAATATTTTGAAGAAAAGTTTGCAAGGCACAAGAACATTGTTCTCGCGGACATTCCGGAGAATAATGAGGGTGCGGAGCAGACAGAGATCTTTATCGAACCAGTAGTCCAAGATGGAGTTGTTGTCGAGGAGACACCAGCTGAACCAGAACTCGCTGAGCCGTCAACTAAGCGAGCGAGGAGGCCGAAAGACTTCGGAGATGACTTCGTCACCTATCATGTGGAAGCAGATCCGCTTACCTATGATGAGGCGATGAAGACCAGAGATGCTATATTCTGGAAGGAGGCGATTGACAACGAGATTGACTCAATCACCTCCAATAACACATGGGTATTGGTCGACCTACCAGAAGGAGCAAGACCCATCGGATGCAAATGGATCTTCAAGAAGAAGATGAAAGCAGATGGAACCATTGACAAGTTCAAGGCCAGGCTAGTGGCCAAGGGGTTTGCTCAGAAGCAGGGGATCGACTACTTTGACACTTATGCTCCAGTAGCTCGGATGACAACTATCAGATTGTTAATTGCTTTAGCAGCAATACACAAGCTGGTGATACATCAGATGGATGTGAAAACGGCATTCCTTAATGGCGAGCTGACCGAAGAGATCTACATGCAACAACCAGAAGGTTTTGTCGTCAGAGGTCTGGAAGACAAAGTCTGCAAGTTGATGAAGTCTCTGTATGGTTTGAAGCAAGCTCCCAAAATGTGGCATGAGAAGTTTGACAAGGTGATAAGGTCAAATGGCTACAGGGTCAGTGAAACAGACAAGTGTGTCTATACGAAGTTTGCTGACGGAAGAGGAGTAATCGTTTGTCTATACGTGGACGACATGCTAATCCTAGGTACGGATTTAAGCTGCGTCACAGAGACAAAGAAATTCCTCTCGACCAAGTTCAGTATGAAGGACTTGGGGGATGCCGACGTAATCTTGGGGCTCAAGATCATCCGGACAGGCACTGGAATAGCGCTGTCACTGTAGTGTCCCGCTCCTAGCGGTTCACTATGTAAGGCTTGTGGCTTGGCTAACTCGGTCGGAACCGAGTATTGGGGAAACTTACCGTCGGCACCGAATCGATCACGGACAAGTGCATAAGAATCTTTCCAACTAATGGATTGGTTTCTCTTGAAATGCGTCCAAGAGTTTTCTCTGGATGTTTTGCTGCTGGTTTTGCTGCTTGGTTTTGATGGATCCTTTTCTGAATGATTTTCGATGATTTGATTCTTGCCCGTTTTCATCGATTTGCATAGCATTCATTCTTGAGAATTCTGAGAGAAGAGAACACAACGAGACGGATTATTAACCAATCTTTTGGTGCCAATGCAGACTGACGCGTGACGGAAGGCTAAGCGTGCAAGTGTTCCTCTTTCTCTCGGCGATTCTCTAATTTGGTGAGTGTGGATCTCTGTGGTGGTATTGTCCCTCTCGCTATTCCTTCATGCCAACTAAATAATTGTCTTGCAACATCCGTTGATCGATATTAAGTTGCTAAATGCCACAAGTCAATACCACTAAGAAGCTAGAGATTGAACATTGAACATTGAAATGAATGCTAGTCCATAGAACATTGAAATGAATGCTAGTCCCTTGAACATTGAAAAGAATCGATTACACTGTTAACAACAATTGAGATTATGCTTGTCCACTGAACATTGAATTGAGATTGAATTGTTACCTAGAATGATGATGAAATGCTGCGAAATGAACAAGTTGTCTATTTACTTTCAAAACTACCATGCACTGTTTGCTTATCGAGTCGATCACGCATTCGCATGGTCATGGACAACTTGTGCACAAGGTTTGGTGGTGTGTTTCCTCGAATCGGTACTGGGGCGCCGGGACCGATTCGGCCTAGGAGGAAGCATTGGCGTGCTAATGGGAGCACGGGTATTGCGAGGCATCCTTAGGGGCTAGCTACCTACTTTGGAGTCATTGCATTACCTTGAAGTCCTATAAGGCAAAGAGATGTCCAAATGGTTTAACAACGCCAGTGGCCATGTAGTCAAGATGCATGCTAATGATTATTTTATGCAGGGGCGGTAAGTAAATTATTATTATCCTGTATCTTATGCAGGAAAGCTGGATTCGGCCAATGGTAAAGTAAACATGGTTTATTCCATGTTGTATTTATTGTGAATTACTCTGAATGTTGTCTGTCCCTAATAAGTTCATATCTTTAAAATGCTTGTCATTAATCAAATGTTGGTTTAGCTGAGTGGGCCAACGGGGCTCACCAGCGCATTGTTATAATGTGCTGACCCCTCCTCCACAGGTACTGGAGAAGGCTCAGGCGCACGTCCGAACTAAAGCTTTCTGAACTGCTGTTTCCTTTCAAGTTGTTTTTTCCCTAAAGACGCACAAAGTATTGCGGAGATTTCGAAGATAGCTGCTTATATTTCAAAGTACTAAAGGGGCATGATGTATGGAACGGGAAATTATTTCATGGCAGCCTATCAGTTGTACTTCTTTTCATGAATCAATGTAGCCGAAATGGCATTTCAAATATTATCGAGAAAAGTTGTATTCTGACTACAAATATGAATAAAATGAGTATTTCTTCTTCCTATATTGTGTTCCAATGTTTCCGCAACTGTGGCTTAATTTTTAATGTTTCAAATGATATGAATGTGCATGTTCTAGCCTTGTACAAGTGCAACTCCAGACTTGTACGGCATCACGCCTTAGCGAGGACGATCGATTCGGCGTGAATCGAAGCAAAGCGAGCGATTCCCCGAATCGGGGCGTGACAAGTTGGTATCAGAGCACGGTTTAGAATCCTCGGATTCAAATATATTTTCAAAAAGGAAGTCTTGATGCAAATTTTCTCGATTGATGGTGTCGATAGCGCTGGCATGAAATAATGTTCCATACAATAAGCCCATAAATATTTTATGAGTGCTAATGGAATTATTTCTTTGTTGTAGAATGACTAAGGGTGATAGCTCAAAGACGAATTCATCGTCTGACCCGATTGAGAAACTGATTAAGCAAATGGAGGCTCAGAGGAAGCAGAGCGAAGCTCAACATCGCGCGCTTCAGGAGCAGCTTCAGTATCAGTTTCAGGAGCAGCTGGATGCTCAACAAAAGCAAGTTGATAGTCTAACTCAGATTGTCATCAAACTGTCGGCCGATTCTAATGTTTCTGCAAAGGCCACAGCAACCGAGACCGTGGAGGTGCCAGCAGAGAAATCTGAGACGCCGACACGGAAGAGGACGAGCTTCAAGTTCTCTGAATTTAAAAGTTGCGACCCGCCTGATTTTAATGGAAAAGAGGAGCCAGATGAGGTGATGGGCTTCTTGAACACACTGGAGGGCTATTTCCGGATGTTAGAGATTCAGGGCAGTAAGAGAGTGGAGTGTGCTGCTGTACAACTTCGCCTCAAGGCCCAGGAATGGTGGATTTCGCAGAGACAGGCACTTTGCGGAAATAATCAGGATATAAAGATGTCTTGGGAGGCCTTCAAACAGGCTTTCATTACTCAATTCATTCCACCTGCTGTCCGTCAACAAAAAGAGAATGAGTTCATCGCACTTCGACAGGGCAGTATGTCAGTGCTTGACTACGAGACAGAGTTTTTGAAGAGAGTCGCATTCGCTGGGTACATGGTACCGAATGACGATGCCAAGCGAGGGAGATTTGTGCAAGGCTTGAATGAAGGCCTGGAGCGGGATGTTCTAAGTCGTAAATGTACGTCTTACCGGGAGGCGTACGAGACAGCTCTCGAAATGGAGAGATTTCATCAACCGGGTAGTCGTGGGACAACGCAGAGCAACCAAGGACTCAACAATCAGAAACGACCTTGGTCTGCAGGAAGAAATGACGCGCCTAAGCGTCCGAATACGGGCAATAACAAAGGACCGTATCAGGAACTGCGTTGCAACAGGTGCAATCGAATTGGTCATCGTCGCGAGGATTGTCGCGTCGGGTGTTACAAATGTGGGGGAATGAATCACAAGGCATTTGAATGCAGAACTAAGGGAGAGAACCAGTATCCTCCTCGTGGGAATAACAATAATTACTATCGTGGGCATAACAACAATCAGAACCGGGGCCAACACAACAACCAGTATCGTGGCCAGGCGCCACCAGCCTTGCCAGCTCCAACTGGAAATGCACCGAATCAACAAGGTGGCCAAGCAAGGGTTTATGCCTTGACTCAGGCAGAGGCCCAGACCGCAGAGAATGTTATAACAGGTATGTTGCTGTACAAAGGCATACCTGCAAGAGTACTTTTTGATTCTGGTGCTACTCATTGCTTTATCTCTTCTGATTTTGCAACGGAAAATAAAATTTGTATGACTCAATTAAAGACAGCTTTGTGTGTTAGTACTCCTTCGGGAGTAGATATGCCTGCAACTTTGATTTGCAGGGACGGCTACATCAAGATTGGAGGCAAAACTCTATCTTTGGACGCAATTGTACTCGACATCAAAGAGTACGATATCATATTGGGAATGGACTGGCTCAGCGTCTGTCATGCAACGATCGACTGTACGGATAAGAGAGTTGTGTTTCGCCTACCTGGAGAAACAGAGTTTTCTTACTCGTGCGGCTCGGCGTTCCAAGGACCTATGGTCATATCGGCAGTCACAGCAAGGCACATGCTGTACTCAGGGTGTGAAGGCTTTCTCGCTTCTGTACAAGACACTCGAATGAAGAGTGTAGGCTCGAATCAGACTGAAATTGTGGCAGAGTTCCCCGATGTGTTTCCGGACGAAATACCTGGAATGCCGCCGGATAGAGAAATTGAATTCACAATTGATACATTTCCGAATACTCGTCCGATATCTAAGGCGCCATACAGGATGGCACCGGCAGAATTAAAGGAACTAAAGGTGCAGCTACAAGAACTACTAGACCGGGGATACATTCGCCCAAGTGTATCTCCATGGGGAGCTCCAGTGCTATTTGTGAAGAAGAAGGATGGAACGATGCGGCTATGCATCGATTACAGAGAACTGAATAAGGCAACCATCCGTAACAAGTATCCGTTGCCAAGGATAGATGATCTATTCGATCAGCTACAAGGGGCGACCGTGTTTTCAAAAATTGATCTTCGTTCAGGATACCATCAGTTGAAGATCAGACCCGAAGATGTTCCTAAGTCAGCATTCCGTACAAGATACGGACATTATGAGTTTTTGGTCATGCCATTCGGCTTGACCAATGCTCCAGCAGCCTTTATGGATTTAATGAATAGAGTGTTTCGACCGTTCTTAGATAAGTTCGTTGTCGTATTCATCGATGACATCTTGATCTACTCAAAAGACAGGGAGACTCATGTCGAACACTTGAGGGAAGTACTTCAGACGCTGCGGGACAACCAGCTCTATGCAAAGCTGAGTAAGTGCGAGTTTTGGATGAACAGCGTGTCGTTCCTAGGACATGTTGTTTCGGCAGAAGGTGTTGCCGTCGACCCAAAGAAGATTGAGGCAGTTGTGGACTGGAAGCAGCCTACATCAGCTAGTGAAATACGGAGTTTCCTTGGTTTAGCCGGATACTACCGTAGATTTGTGAAAGACTTCTCGAGAATCGCCTCGCCTTTGACTCGCCTGACTCAGAAGGGAGTAGTATTTAAGTGGACGGACGACTGTGAGAGTAGTTTCCAAGAACTCAAGCAGCGGCTCGTCACGGCTCCAATTTTAGCACTTCCGGAAGGCTCCGAAGGATTTCAGATCTACAGTGACGCGTCGGGACTTGGTTTGGGATGTGTTCTCATGCAACGTGGGAAGACAATATCTTATGCATCGCGACAGCTCAAGCAGCATGAGAAGAATTACCCAACACATGATTTGGAACTGGCGGCGATTGTGTTCGCGTTGAAATTGTGGCGACACTATCTCTATGGTGTGTCCTGCGAGATCTTCACGGATCATAAAAGCCTGAAATACATATTCACCCAAAAGGAATTGAATTTAAGGCAGCGGCGTTGGTTAGAATTGATCAAAGATTATGACTTGACAATCTCTTACACGCCGGGTAAAGGGAATGTGGTAGCTGATGCCTTGAGTCGGAAATTTGTTGGATCCCTAACAATAGCAAAAGAGGTACTACGGGATCTTGAAGAGATGGGCATCGAGTTCAGAATCCGTCCGCAGAATGTACAGTTGGCTCAATTGCAGCTTAAGCCGAGTCTCCAGGGAAGGATTAAGATTGCTCAGAAGGATGACCCGTTTCTGCAGAAGATACGCGAGTTGATTCTAGCAGGAAAGGCGTCAGACTTTACCGTTGAAGATGACACTATTCGTGTCAAGGGAAGATTGTGCGTCCCTAAGGACGAGGATATCAGGAAGGAAATACTGACCGAGGCTCATTTCGCAAAGTATTCCTTGCATCCGGGAGGCACGAAAATGTATAAAGATCTACGCTCAACTTTTTGGTGGCATGGTATGAAGAAGGATGTGGCGCTATTTGTGTCACAATGCATGGATTGTCAGCGTGTGAAGGCCGAACACCAACGGCCAGGCGGAGAATTACAAAACTTGGCTATTCCACTGTGGAAGTGGGATAATATCTGTATGGATTTTATAGTCGGCTTGCCAAGAACTCAGAAGGGAAATGATGCGATTTGGGTTATCGTGGATAGATTAACCAAGTCGGCACATTTCATTCCAATAAAAGTTACATGGGGAGTAGAACGGTTGGCTCAGATTTACATAAATGAAATTGTTCGATTACATGGGGTGCCAGCTTCTATAGTATCGGATAGAGACGGAAGATTCTTGTCGCGATTTTGGATAAGTCTGCACTCGGCTATGGGCACAAAGTTAAACTTCGGTACGGCTTACCATCCGCAGACTGATGGTCAGACAGAGAGAGTAAACCAGATTCTTGAAGATATGTTGAGATTGTGCGTGCTCGATTCGAAGACAAATTGGGACGCACATCTCGCATTAGCAGAATTTGCCTATAACAACAGTTATCAGGCAAGTATTCAAATGGCCCCGTACGAAGCCTTATATGGACGGAAATGTCGATCACCGATATGCTGGGATGAAGTCGGTGAACGGCAAGTGCTCGGACCAGAACTTGTGGAACAGGCCGTCGAGAAAGTTCGCTTAATTCGAGAAAGACTTAGAGTTGCTCAAAGTCGACAGAAGAGTTATGCGGACGTACATCGACGACCTTTGGAATTCACAGCAGGCGATCATGTCTTCTTGAAGGTCACGCCCATGCGAGGTGTGATGCGGTTTGGGATGAAAGGAAAGCTAAGCCCGAGATTCGTCGGACCATTCGAGATTTTGGAGAAGGTAGCCTCAGTGGCTTATCGACTTGCACTACCTCCGGCTCTGGCTGATGTGCACGATGTCTTCCATGTATCTCAACTGCGGAAGTATGTGCATGATCCAAGCCATGTAGTGAATTTCGATCAGCTACAGCTGAGCGCTGATCTATCCTACACTGAAGAGCCTGTCCAGATTTTGGGCAGGAAAGAGAAAGTTTTGCGGAATCGGACAGTATCCCTGGTCAACGTGCTGTGGCGGAACCATGCTGTAGAGGAGTCGACATGGGAATTAGAGGAAGAGATGCGGGTGAAATACCCATCGCTGTTTGATAATTTTGAGGTAGGACTTTTGCTTTAAGTTTCGAGGACGAAACTTTTTCTTAGTGGTATATTATGTAGTGTCCCGCTCCTAGCGGTTCACTATGTAAGGCTTGTGGCTTGGCTAACTCGGTCGGAACCGAGTATTGGGGAAACTTACCGTCGGCACCGAATCGATCACGGACAAGTGCATAAGAATCTTTCCAACTAATGGATTGGTTTCTCTTGAAATGCGTCCAAGAGTTTTCTCTGGATGTTTTGCTGCTGGTTTTGCTGCTTGGTTTTGATGGATCCTTTTCTGAATGATTTTCGATGATTTGATTCTTGCCCGTTTTCATCGATTTGCATAGCATTCATTCTTGAGAATTCTGAGAGAAGAGAACACAACGAGACGGATTATTAACCAATCTTTTGGTGCCAATGCAGACTGACGCGTGACGGAAGGCTAAGCGTGCAAGTGTTCCTCTTTCTCTCGGCGATTCTCTAATTTGGTGAGTGTGGATCTCTGTGGTGGTATTGTCCCTCTCGCTATTCCTTCATGCCAACTAAATAATTGTCTTGCAACATCCGTTGATCGATATTAAGTTGCTAAATGCCACAAGTCAATACCACTAAGAAGCTAGAGATTGAACATTGAACATTGAAATGAATGCTAGTCCATAGAACATTGAAATGAATGCTAGTCCCTTGAACATTGAAAAGAATCGATTACACTGTTAACAACAATTGAGATTATGCTTGTCCACTGAACATTGAATTGAGATTGAATTGTTACCTAGAATGATGATGAAATGCTGCGAAATGAACAAGTTGTCTATTTACTTTCAAAACTACCATGCACTGTTTGCTTATCGAGTCGATCACGCATTCGCATGGTCATGGACAACTTGTGCACAAGGTTTGGTGGTGTGTTTCCTCGAATCGGTACTGGGGCGCCGGGACCGATTCGGCCTAGGAGGAAGCATTGGCGTGCTAATGGGAGCACGGGTATTGCGAGGCATCCTTAGGGGCTAGCTACCTACTTTGGAGTCATTGCATTACCTTGAAGTCCTATAAGGCAAAGAGATGTCCAAATGGTTTAACAACGCCAGTGGCCATGTAGTCAAGATGCATGCTAATGATTATTTTATGCAGGGGCGGTAAGTAAATTATTATTATCCTGTATCTTATGCAGGAAAGCTGGATTCGGCCAATGGTAAAGTAAACATGGTTTATTCCATGTTGTATTTATTGTGAATTACTCTGAATGTTGTCTGTCCCTAATAAGTTCATATCTTTAAAATGCTTGTCATTAATCAAATGTTGGTTTAGCTGAGTGGGCCAACGGGGCTCACCAGCGCATTGTTATAATGTGCTGACCCCTCCTCCACAGGTACTGGAGAAGGCTCAGGCGCACGTCCGAACTAAAGCTTTCTGAACTGCTGTTTCCTTTCAAGTTGTTTTTCCCTAAAGACGCACAAAGTATTGCGGAGATTTCGAAGATAGCTGCTTATATTTCAAAGTACTAAAGGGGCATGATGTATGGAACGGGAAATTATTTCATGGCAGCCTATCAGTTGTACTTCTTTTCATGAATCAATGTAGCCGAAATGGCATTTCAAATATTATCGAGAAAAGTTGTATTCTGACTACAAATATGAATAAAATGAGTATTTCTTCTTCCTATATTGTGTTCCAATGTTTCCGCAACTGTGGCTTAATTTTTAATGTTTCAAATGATATGAATGTGCATGTTCTAGCCTTGTACAAGTGCAACTCCAGACTTGTACGGCATCACGCCTTAGCGAGGACGATCGATTCGGCGTGAATCGAAGCAAAGCGAGCGATTCCCCGAATCGGGGCGTGACAGTCACAGTCTCATTACATTGAGAAGATGCTCTCTCGCTACGGGTATCAAGATCTTCCTATTATTGATACACCGTACAGGAGTGATCTGAAACTGGAGCCAAATTCGAATGAGAGCGTCAGGCAGTTGGAGTACGCTAGCGTCATCAGAAGTTTGATGTACGCTACTACTGCCACAAGGCCTGACATAGCCTTTGCAGTGGGAATGTTGAGTCGATTTACGAGCAATCCAGGCGTAAAGCATTGGAAAGCTGTGAAGCGTGTTATGAGATATCTCAAGAAGACTCAGACATATGCACTATACTACAGCGGAGATCCGTCAGTAGTGGAAGGCTTCAGTGATGCTAGCTGGTGTTCAGAGGTGGAGAGCGAATATTCCACAGGTGGATATGTGTTCGCCATGGGTGGAGCTGCTATATCGTGGAAGTCGAAGAAGCAGACTATGTTATCTCGCTCCTCCATGGAATCTGAATTCTTTGCATTGGACGCTGCAGCAGATGAAGCAGAGTGGCTTCGGGAGCTCATGTATGACCTTCCAATGGTTGGAGCTCAGATACCGGCGATTCCGATATACTGTGACAACCAGGCGGCAGCAGCAGTGGCATCAAATGAACTCTTCAACGGGAAGAAGAGGACTGTGCGGTTGAAGCACAGAGCAGTGAACGATCTCATAAAAAGGGGCGTCATTGCAGTGATCGATGTTCGGAGTCAGGAAAACCTGGCGGATCCGTTCACGAAGGGTCTCAAGCGTCAGCTGGTCGAGGACACAGCAAGGAAGATGGGCTTGAAGGCATTCTAATATTGTGTCATTATAATCCTATCAATAAATTTTATGTTATTGGTTCAAAGAGAAATCTACCAGATATCTAATTTTTTGATTCAAGGGAGGACTATTGACTGGAAAAATATTAGTTAACAGTGGGCACTTGTTCTGCGGAACATGTAAGGGTTTCGGACCCAGAACCACTGTTGTCTACTATGAATTTTCTACGGAAAATTGATCCTGTGAGAAGGATGGCATAATGCCTTAATGAGTTCTCAGACTGAGTGAAGGTCTGTTATGCTTTACAGGAAGCATGGTGGCGCAACAACCACAAAGGAGTGTTACAACTCCATGCTACAGTGGGATGACTCCACCATGAGGTTCCCAGGTAGGGGTAATGCCTCGGCTTTGTTAGCCAAGTTACAGGCGGCGTAGCACCGCATATAGGCAGGTAGCCTAATGTTGCATAATCGTAATAAAGAGATGTAGGCAGCACTACAAAGAGGCCGGTGTCCTCATGTTACAGTGGCATGACACCACGATGAGGTACCCAGGTAGGGGTAAAGCCTCGGCTTTGCAAGCCATGTCATAGTGGCGTAACACCACAAGGGAGCGCAAGGCTTCATGCTGGGTAGTTTGGCACTACAAAGAGGCTTGAGACCTCATGCTACAGTAGTATGACACTACGATGAGGTTTCCAGGTAGGGGTAATGCCTTGGCTTTGTCAGCCATGTCATAGCGGCATAGCACCGCAAAGAAGCGCAATGCTTCATGCCAATGACTCTTTATATAGAACTCACCTATAGTGTATGGACAGAGATATCAGGCCGTCTCTTGAGGGTAAACTTGTAGACGCCCAAAAATTATACACTGAAACCAGGCTGGCACAAGGCCTTCAATGTGCAGCCAGAAGCACAGTGGATGTCACTATGTGAGTAGGAAGAATTGCAGTTATGGTGCAGAATTCAAGGCTTAGTCCATTCTTGTATCATGCTGTTATTTAACCTATGCGGGAAGATTCAAGTCGTAGCGACATCTCTCCTAATGCATGATGGACAATCACTGTGGGGAACGCTCAACCCATATATTGAGATATGTGGGGGATTGTTGGTGTTTTTGCCTTTGGACTAGAAAAGATAGTCCCACATCGGCTACACCAAATGGTGAGTATCTCAATATAATGCATTGCTTGTGTTGAGGTGTGCACATGAGGTGTAGTGGGGCACAAGTTTGTGCCATGTGGAAGTATTTTCCTAGAAGGAAAAAGGATTAAATCCAACAAGGATGCAAGTTAATTTTTGTTGTGCGGACTCGGACTCGGACGCGGACTCCAAGATGTCTCGTGCATGCACGGGAGGGTTCGGGGGGTAGGCGTGGACTGGCACACTTCTATGCTGATTGTGGGATGATCTAAAATATCAAACTCTATTTTTGAGTATTGGTATTTTAGTCCCACATCGGATAGGAGAAGAGGTGAAGTCTCAACTCCACTCTATAAATAGAGCCCCTTGGCCTCCTTTGAAAGATGCACCAAGAAGAGAGTTGAGGGAGTCTGTTAAGTCCAGGAAGTCCGTTCAAGTCTCAAATATTGACTTACGAGCGTTCCAGAAGTTCTCCTGAACTTGCTGGTTCCTGGGAGCTTATCCGTACTGCGGGTATAGCTTTGAGCGACGGTGTTCAACACCCCAGCGAGATCCGCTCTTCTTCTTCCTTCTTCTTTCTGTTGCCTTCGAGAATCTGAGACTCAACTGTTGTTGATCATCTCTTGTTGCCTTCGAGAAACCGCTATTGCAAACGCGATTCGATTTTTTTTTAATCGTTTAGGCTACGCAATCAGCATTATTTGCATCTCTTTTTTAGGGATTGCAACTGCATTCTTTGCATCTCTTCTTAGGGATTGCAACTGAGTTTTTCCATCGATTGTTTGCAAATAGACTAACAGAATTAACCTTGGGTAGCAATTTACCTTTGCTGGGTCTGTAATTCTGTATGTGATTTCGGATGCCCTTGACACTTTTAGCTCGGTCAGCGACATTTATAGCACCACTTCTTGGTTTGCATTATGGATCTGACATGGCGAGTTAACGTTCTTTTAAATATACTTGATATTCATGTAAAATAGCCTTAATAGGTACAAAAAAACTGAAAGCAAGATAGCTCAAATAGTAGAATTGGTACACACCAAAAATGTCCATACCTGATGATGCAACTTTATGCAGAGTGGGTGAAAGGGAATTCTTGTTCTGGCTTCTAACTTGTAATTTGAGTAGCAGGACATATTCTTTACCGATAGGATCCATTCTTCATCAATGACAACCAATGTTTCACGGATACGGACACGATTCAAATGCGGGGTATGAGCAATTTCAAATAGGTACAAAGGTATAGATAGGGGCACGGGTATGGACACGATACTGATATGGAGGCCTTTTATAGCTTCTTCAATGGCCATCACATGCATGACTTCTTATTGTTCTCTAATTTGATTTAGTGTCTCTAGAGATAACTAGTGAACGGCTCCCATCCTTCTAGAATAATATTCCATGTTTATAATTTGTTCCCAAAATTGGTGCTATTTTCGTTCCTGTCATTGTAGAGAACACAAAGCATGATATACTACTCTCCTTCAGAATTTTAGAAATGTTTAGTGCTCCACTTGCCGAATTTATAAGATTTATCCCTTTTGTTCCTTTTCTTATTTAACATGTTGTCCTAAGTTAACTACCTCAGCAATGTTCGATTCTATCAGCTAAATTCAAGAATGTCTCCTTAGTCTCCATGACGTGTAGCTTGTATACTAGAATGCAAGTATATGGCTTTCTAGATCTTATTATCTAGACATATGGTTCTTATATATATGTATCGTATGATGAAGTACAACACGAGTGGATATATAGGAATCCAAAATCTAATGAATCACTAGTATATGATCTTCTACATCTTAGGTCACCCTGTTTCGTCATCGGCTTATGTTTTCATGTAGCATTCAGACTGAATGATTCTATGTACGACGACAAAATAAATGGATAAAAACTCAACCTAGATGTTAACTGAATTATATAGAAAAAATACTTTATTCGTGGTTATGCGGACAATTCAACAATTATATCCGTAGGATATCCTATATATATGTATAAAGGATGTACAATCAAACATATTTCTTGATTCAATATCAATAAAGGATCAAAGAAGTGAGGTACCCAAATGACGATTGATGTGTCAAAAGCAAAACCGATTATGCATGTTCTAGTTCTAAATAGAATGTAACGTCATAGGGATCCATATGTAAACATAGTGTCTATTCATTTTGTAGGGCATGCCAACGAGATTTCTCGAGTGACCGGATGATTGAATACTATCCCAATCTCTAGTAAGAATTACAGTGCTCAAACAACCCCCATTTATTCAGCACCGAGAGCTTGCATGACAAGAGCAGGCATCAGACAATGAGAAGGAGGACCAAACCCTTTTTGTCTTACCAGTCAGCCACTTTAATTAGTAGGAATAAAATTTCTAAACATCGGAGTAAAAAATTTCTAAGGAACAAAAAAGTAGTGGTTGGAAAGGTCATAGTAGCAAAAGCTATTGGAACTTTTATTTTATATATTAGAGAAATCTGTTTTGTCATTAAGCAACCGATAAATAAAAGGATGAGTCAAAGAAGAAAATTCAATTAGTTATTCATTAAAGTGGATTTGATTCAATGACCAGAGTTAAATGAGAATATATAGCTCAGAGACGCCGAACAAAAAAGCATTTATTTTCATTAACTTTTATACGAACTCATTCAAGCCTTACCCGAATGGTTACTCAATAGAAAATGAGAGTTTGGTTCCTCTTATTGAGATACCGCCAGGAATGGTATAAACAATATTGTTGTTGCTTTAGATTTCCGACATCACCCGCGTGTAGTTTTATGCGAGTCTTACCAGAAAAGGATTAGACTATTTTGGAAAATACATTCAACCAATTCCAATACTTTTACCAATTAACATCAGATTTCACAAAACCCTTCTCTCTATTAGTTTTGGACTTTTAGGGATATATTGGCTAATGAGTTAGTAGCTGTTATTGTTTCTTTTGCACATTTAGTAATTCCTACACATGTTAAACTAATTCAACCCGCAAAGGATTGTTTATGGAAGTACTATTTGTAATATCTTTTTATTCACTACTATGGTAGGTAGGCGCACTAGGATCTGAAGATGTCAGGTTTCAGAGATATCTCTACATTCAGTTTTTAATCTGGCCTGTGCGATGCGGGACATCCACAACGTCGGAGGACTGACGAAAAATGGCCACGATCTGAGCTGGCGTGGGACAGAATGGGACGTCCCGTGCATAAAAACTCATCAGCTAGGACGTCGCGCGGGCGGTCAAGGACCGGCACCATTCTACCACGGATATAAACGACGGCTGACCACGCGGCCCGTCATGCGGCGCCCAATGGGCGTCGAAAAGACGTCGTAAGGACGTCGTGTGCATAGAACGGGTGGCTGGACGGAACCGGCTGTCGTAAGCATCGTGAAGACGTCGGAGACTCGGGGGCGCCTTCGGCGTCGTGGGCTAAGCGTAGCGTTGAGTTGCTGGCGTCGAAAGATGTTGGCCGTCCCGTGAGGCTCTAGAGCGCGCGGAGTACGCGAGGCGTACGTGACCGGGCAATGATGAAAAAGCCAGTGCGGACAGGATCCGCACGAAGAATCCGAAGCGACATGACGACCGGCTAAAAATCGGGTGCGGGGAGACACACGATTTAACTGAGCTCGCACGTGCGGAAAAAAAAAAAAGTCTTTCCCCTTGTGTTGATGACGTAACTGGATGGATGAGTGCATCTCTACTTACGAGTTTTTTAAAATTTTAATGTCCAACTCTTTCTCCATTGATACGGGAAAGTTCTAAATCTGATTCATTACCTACTACATGAAAACAATGCAGACTCCAGTGTGATCACAGAAAGGAAATCAATTTTCTGTTTTTTTTTTCTCTTTGAAAAATTATAATTTTTATCAATTTTTTAGGTGTTTGTAAAAGCTAAAAATATAATCAGAATATATCTTTAAAGCATGAATAGTCATAATAAAATGCAGAAAATTGGGATGAAAAATGAATCATTTTATGTTTTTTTTTTCTTTTCTTCATATTTTGTATTTTTATTGGGATTTTTTTTTATTACCATTCCTTTATTTCAGCAACCAAATATAGATTTTTTTTTTTTTTTAAGATCATGATTCTGCAAACCAAATCGTGATCTAAATGTTCAACGTGTTTGCTTTCTAACAGGTGGGACTAGAAGAGGCACTGCACAAGTGTTTGTACTCTGTGGACTACAACTAAATTATATCCCACAGTGTGTAGTAGGAGGATGGTTCCAATCCGTTTTTGAACAGCTGCCATGTTCTGTGGCCTTTGGAGACGGGCAATAGTCTCTTCCCTCTTTGGTATTCGTCCCTTCAGTCTTCCGATATATTAATGCTTAGATGGTATCTACAAACTAATATTATATTTTATTTAATAATATAACAAAAAATATGAAATTGGCAGGAGATGTGTCATGCAGCATTCCAAATTGGTCCCTTTTTTCTTTTTTCTTTTTTTTTTCTTTTGCAAGAACATTTTACCTTTTTTTAAGTTTAAATTATAACTTAATAGTCTCAACTATTTCAATTTTTCAACTTAATATTCTTAACTTTGATTAGTGCTAACTTGATACACTGAAATTTTTTTTTGACAAAACTGTTCCTCCTCTCCACACACCCTTCCGCCGGCGACCTCCCCACCGTCCCGCTCGTGTCTGCGATCTCCCCCCACCCCGCAATGTGGGCCGATCGGAGCTGCTTTGGGCGGCGGGGTTGCGGGTGGGGGAAGCAGTCGGAGGCGGGGGCATGGGCCTGCGGGTCGGGGGTGCCGCATAGGGCGGCGGGACACGAGACGCGGGAACGGATGTGGAGGGCTGTCACGGAGGGGTAGGACAGCCGGAGGGGAGGGTGCTGTCAGAGAAGGAGGAAGGAGAGGGTGTTATGGATTAGGAAGTGAGGGATAGTTTTGTCTTTTTTAAAGTTTTGTGTATTATTATAAAATTATTATATAGTTGTGGGTATTAAGTTAGCACATATCAGAATTAAGACTACCAAGTTAAACATTTTGGATAGTTGAGGGTATCGAGTTTTAATTTAGCCTTAATTGGATTGATACAACCTTTGGTAGCATATAAAAGTCTGATGTCAAAAATTGTTTCCCCTCACTTCTTAAAAACTACACCAATCCCAAATTAACCATAATCAAATCTGGATTAAAATTTTAACCGACTTATGCATTGTCCCACTACCAGATCCGCTGTGTTCTCTACCGAGCAAACAGGTTACAGGACCATTGACTTTCGTCCAGAATCTGCCACGTCAGGAAAATATCTCAACCAATGCACTTTGTTACTATTCTCACTCTCACTAAACCCAGCCGTAGGATGATCCGTAAAGGATCTCGCTCCAGATCCCACCGTTAATCATATTCTAGAGGATTGGAATATCACCGAAAAGCCAAAAGCGAAAAGCGAATCAAAACTATGGGGGTGACTCGTCCACGTGGACGTCCGGACAAATCTCAACTTGCACTTTTCTACCCACTAATTACTTAAATATCCCTAGAAGCTACTCGGTCTCTCCCAAAAAATCTTTCCTCTCCTTCTCCGATCAAAACAAACCCTAATTCCGATGGAACCAAAGCCTAATTCCGATGGAACCAAACCCTAATTCTCTCCAACGAAACCCTAATTCTCCTTAGAAATCCTAATTCTACAACGAAACCCTAATTCTCCCTTTTCCATGGGAGAAGAGTCCTTCCGGGACGATTACGAAGATCTGGTCGGCAGAGACGACGACGGAGATAGAGTTATGGATTGGGCGACCGGACTCCCTTCGCTCGACGACCTAACCCCGTTGTCCCAGCCGCTGGTCCCTCCGGATCTAGCCTCCGCCTTCAGCATCTCGCCGGAGCCGGCGCGCACGATTCTCGACGTCCACCGTGCCTCCCAGAGCACCTTCTCCTCCCTCCGCCGCCCGCCAAACTATAACCCTAGCCATCCGGAGACTCAAGAAGCCGAAGCCGAGGCTGACGATCCGTCGGCGAGAGCCCTGAAGCGGCCGAGGCTCGTCTGGACCCCCCAGCTCCACAAGCGGTTCGTTGACGTCGTCGCCCACCTCGGGATCAAGAACGCCGTCCCCAAGACGATCATGCAGCTGATGAACGTCGAGGGTCTGACGAGAGAGAACGTCGCGAGCCACCTGCAGAAATACCGCCTCTACTTGAAGAGGATGCAGGGGCTCTCGAACGAGGGGCCTTCCCTCTCGGACCAGCTGTTCTCATCGACGCCAGTGCCGCCGAGCCTCAAGGAGGCGGCAACGATGGCACCGGCACCGGTGCCTCCCCCGCCTCAGCCGGTGGCATACTCGGTGCCGACGATGTTCCCAATGCCGGTTTACAGCGGAGGGCACAACGGGCATATTGGGATGGTGCCGATGAATAGTAACTATCAGAACTACGGTGGGTTCGTGGACCAGGGTGGAAGGGACTGGCGGACGGGCGGAAGCAAGTTCGGATCATTTTTCTCGTATCCTCCTCATCGTGTTTCTCCTAATGACAATTGAATAAAATGAAAAAAAGCTGGAAATTTGGTGAGGTACAAACTATGTGTTACTGCATTGTTGTTGTTGTTGTTGCTATGTTGTGATTTCTGTCTGTTCTGTTCTACTTTGATGTGTTCACCTTTCCCATTGAAATGGTGGATTTTGTCAGACTTCAACAAATATATTTGCCTTGTTTGACTCCTTGTGTCGATGACAGTCTATGTGACTTCATGGAATCCTCACTAGATTAGGAGCTTAAAGATGAGGTGCTTTGATGTTTGTGTGAATCCATGCATTCATTTTGCTATCTCAGTATGATGAAAATGAAAATGTAATCTAGTTAGTACGTAATATGTGTTTCTTTGTGAATTTATGCTCCAATTGAATTGGTGATTGTCTAGACTTTAACAAGTTTAGTTTGACTTGCTCTGTTCCTTGTGTATGTGATATCTTTTTCTTCTGCTTCACCAAACTCTTTTCACTGTGGTGGTTTTATGTTTGCTTGGAAGTGATACATTTAGGACGGTATGACAGATGACAACGTGGTAGGTTACATAGCCCTTGATAGAGCTGAATGGAAGAAAAAGTTCTTCCAGTTGGTCTCAAAACTTTTAGTTGAAGGTTTATATCATATTTTTCTTGAGGATTGATGAATATTGTTAGTTTCTTTCTTTTGCTTGAAATAGTATGTTACACTCTTTATGATCTGTGTAATACTGCAAGGGTTACACAAAGATCAAATACTATTTTAATTATATCAACTGTAAAGTTACTATTTGGGCATTGTTTTAACAATTGTATGAGCAGGTATATGACCTTACACAACACTCTTTGATCATATGTATTATTTGATTTGCACTTCACCAGATCATAACTGTCACCTAAATTACACAGATGCTGTCTGTAAAGATGAAAATCATCTTTTGTTTCTCTTGTCAGCTATACATCATGAGTCATGACTTGGGTTCATATTTCTATTGATTGTAAAGTAACTATTTGACATGTATCAGTTTTGGACTCCCAATTGTTGCTTATCAGTATCCAAGCTTTAAAATTGTTCCATTAGGCATACCAGATGCTTAATTTTCTGTTTAAGTGTTGAAGTAACTGTATCAACTACACTGAGGAGATCAGGTGCAGAATTAGTCTAACCACGTTGCGACATTATGGAACATTCTGTTGTTTCTCTTTTTGCTCACCATGCTATTTTTTTCTGAAAAGGAATTCTGAATGAGAACTGGTTTTGCAGCTAAGATCAGAAGTTATGTTGGTAAACAAGGTATGTACTTATCCAACTTCAGCCATACAGTTGGATTTTCATATAATCAGTCCAGTGCGCAGACGTCCATTCTAAATTATTGTTTCACCTATAAAGATCAGTTAGTTACAAGAACCTTTTCTTAACATTTTCCTCGCTTATATGCTTTCATATGTTTCCTATAACCTTTCAGTCTCATGCAAGCAAATTCCTTGTATAGTATTTAAATTTTCTTCCTACTTTTAAAGTGCTTGGTGGCGATCAAAATATTTCTCAAAATACCAGAGTTTCAGTTGGAATACGAGGTTAACTGCAATATTGTTGCGGAAATACCATGACAAGGGTTGTGCTTTATACTAGAATATGCATCAACTTTAATGTAATAGACTTTTTAACTTTAATAATGTAAAAGACTTTTCATTACATTTATCTATTATGGGCTAATTTGCAACTAAATACCAGGAACATTCACAATCTTGCAATTTGCTACCATGAACTTCCAATTTTTTGCAGTTACTACTCTCTTTTAGTTAATTACAATTTTTGAACAATTTTACAGCGTTCAGTACACTTCCAGTACCTCTAGTTGTTCTTCTTATCTTGCTATGGGAACATCTGTTTCTATTAATGCAGTTACACATGGGTTCTAAATGTTCCATAAACTGTGTGGTAGTTAGACAAAAAGAAAAAGGAAATTTTATAGGAAAATACTAAATGTTCCATAAAGTAAGTAAACATGAAATTGGAGGATTCTTGACATATAGCAGACATGGTTTTGTGAGTCATTTAAGTTTTTCCAGTAAATTTTACTAATATCTCGTATTATTAGTGTATAACAGACATGAAAGGGTCTGTGGATTTATACATAGTTACATTGAGCTGGGTTATTGTTTACATATTGCAAAGGAAGTTTTTGAATGAAGTTAGTAGAAGTCTGATGAAAGTTATCAGTAGAAGGAAAATGTTCGACGTTAATTAAAATTTCAAATTGTTCCCTCCAATTGTCAGATATTGCCACTACACTAGGGAACACATTGTTCGTAACTATGTGATAAGATCGACCTTGTAATATAGAATATCCTTCTTTATTGCTTCCTACTCTATTAAGAAATCCATCATCATCATTATACAAGCTTTCTACCGTCACAATGGGTCCTTTGAAGTATAAGCTCCATAAAATATTTGACATAGTTTTCACGACCAACTGTCGACCTGACGTCAACGCTATATTTTTTGGTGCCAAATTCCTAATCAAGGTAGCTATGTTCATGAGAGGGTCTTGCCATAAAACCTATGCTCTAGTTGTCAAGTAGGTTAATCTACCTTTTGGATATGTAGTGTAAGATCATGCAACGAAGGAGCACCCTCTAAGTTCCTGTAGATAGTAAGTAGCGTGATTATGATGCATCTCCTAATTCCCATTTTAGGTTTAGTGTGACAGGGTGTTTAATGGGTCCGTGAGGTTGTCGAACAAAGAAGACCATTTTACAAACATATCAATCTATCAAATTATACATATAGACATCACTTCATCAAAACCTACAATGGTTGAAAGCTTTGCAGCATGTCAATAAATACAAACATCTTAATTTTTTGAGTATCACAAATGCTCTGATTTCAAATTGTTGGATATTGGGGGAGAACTAGCAGACTTGGAACACGCAACAATGAAAACTTTATTAATATCAACCACTTGTATACAAGATAATACAAGCTCTCAACACACACTCATGAAGAAAATTGCTAGCAGAAACACGTAAACAAGGACACTCTCACACCAAGACTTTCACTCACTCCCTCTCTTGCTTGCTTCTTATTGCTTGCTTTAGCTTCTTGGTGCTTGCTTCACAAATGGGGACCCCACCCTACTATAGGTGAGGAGTGATACATCTGGAAATCTCTAGACAAATAAGAAGGTTGGAAGATGGATGGAATGATAAAGACTTATCTAGAGAATTCCAAGGTTGTCATGACATAGAGAAGGTTCTAGAGAATAAGGAATGGTGGATGGAAGAAACATCTAGAAGGGTTAGATGAGAATGATGAAAAGTATCCTAGAAGAATGGAGGGATGGGAAATATTCTCGAAAGATCAGTAGATCATTAGAGAATATTATACAAGGCTTTTGGAAGAATTTGGAGTCGGTGTTGAAATCATAACATTAACTTCCTCAGCACCCATCATCTAATCTTAAAAAATGCGTGTGAGCTTTTCCGTCCATTTTCCTTCCTAAAGTGTGTCTAATATAATCTATATATTTGACCATTTTGTACATTTTTGGCCGGTGAATGTCATCCACCATTTGATGTAGTGGCCCAATTTCCGCATTATCATATGGTATCATAAATGTTGCTAGAGACATTCTTGCCTTCTTATCATTTATAACAGCCCTATGCTCGATGCTTTTGTACATCCCGTTGCTCCAAGCCTACAAAAAGCAACTCATTGATAATTGGTACAAACTAAAACAAGCATGTTAATTAGTTATTATAAGTGATAAAAAAGTCTTAGCCATATGTAGCTATATGTGTGTGAGGGTGCGTACTTCTTGACCACCTACGTGAGTGGGAGCTTATGGCACTTGGACACCTCTTTATTTATACGTTTGATTCTTTCATCATATCTTATGTTCATGCAGGTTCTCACCATATTTTGTATATATGGTCCTACTAAGTTTTTTTCCCCTTATGTCTTCCTAACACTAGCCCTCTTTCTTCTTTTTCTTAATGTAGCATCTATCTTGCTTTGTACGCTTGCTTTTCATCCTTCACCTTTGAATGCAGTGTGTTAGGACTAGGAGTTAGTTCAATATGATATATCTACCTATGATTAATCATACACATCATTTGAACTTAAATAACAATAATTTGATGAATTATTATCACTTAGATAACATGAAGGCTTATAATAATTTCCACGTTTAACATGCCATTGAATATTGGTGTTGGTTATTGACTAGTACATTCTTTGTCTAGATAATCAGTCATCGAAGTGTTTGAATGTTTGACTTTGTGGCATAAGACAACTAATCAATATTGACATATATTATCAAGCAATGACTTATGTATTATGAAATATTAAACTAAGCTTGCGATTTATCAGATGGCAATACACCATTGTTAAGAATGCTAATGAGAGCTACTGCACTTGTAGCACACCAGAACAAATTTGTAATTAGAAATTTTTGAGGCAGCAGATTTGAGCTTCCAACTCTGATCATCTAACATAGTACTTGACTAATTGTTTATTTTGTCTAAGTGTACCTATACAGACTCTCAAGTAATATATTAAAGGATTAGGCTGCCAATTTACTACCAGCACCTGTGACTTAGTTATATAGATGCATTTGCGGATAGAATAAACCTCTGTATGCTATTAGAAGCAACTTTTTCAGAAATGGTAGATATGAAGTTGAGCACCTCTCAATTAATTGTAGGGTGTGACTGTAGTCTATAATTAAAGGGGCTTCCAGAAGAAGTTTTTATTATCTATTTTCAACAGTACAAAATGGAAGGAGAGAATTTTGTTTGTTTGTTATTATATGGATATGCAGGATAGATTTCTTTCTTTTCTTTTCTTTTTCTTCCTTTTTTTTTTCTAGGAATAAGGGTCAGTCACTGTCCCCTCAGAAAGCTTTGGTTATATATGATGTATTGTGGTCTAAGGATATATCATCAAAGATGAGGCTGCTGAAATGAATTTGTAATTGACCTTAGACAGGGGGGTAACACTGATGATCTGTGTGCTCAGATTTTGGTAGAAGTGTCAAGGTGACAGAACTGCATAATTTAAGAGGAAGGAATACTGAATTAGGTACACAATGCAATGCTTCATGGTGTTTATGTGTATGTGTCTCCATTTTTTACATATGTAGAGTGCCAATCGTGACATACCTCAATAGCATCACCAATGTTAACAACTAGAGCATTTGAAATCGGCTTTACTGAGAGCCACTCCCCCTTGTACTTAATTTGGAGCCCAGTGATGTCATCATCTTGCAAGAGTATGGTGATAGAACTGGCATCGGAATGTGGGCTCACGCCGAGAACTTGATGTGGTCTGCTGCAAGTTGGGTAATAATTCATCCTCATTCCTTGCTTAGGCTCTCCGTGTTGTCCCAACAACCCATTTTTGTCCATATTCATCATCAACGAAATATTTCCAAGAAGCTCAAGAATTACCCTATTCATTTCCTCAGAGAACATGTCAACAGCATCTCTGGAAAGGGAGATGAGGAATAAGAAGGTGACAAGATGAAACCAATATGAACACGGTGCATAAGCTGCAGGAGGTGCAA
Source organism: Iris pallida (assembly GCA_029216955.1). NCBI lineage: Eukaryota > Viridiplantae > Streptophyta > Magnoliopsida > Asparagales > Iridaceae > Iris > Iris pallida. The sequence continues at coordinate 3,809,217 of JANAVB010015800.1, forward strand.
GAAGCGGGAATTGCAAGATATTGCAATCAGGTGACTGTATGGCTGATTGGTACGTATGCAGAATTATACTTGCAGATTTTTGGGAGTTACTTGTTACCGTTTCCCATTACATTTCCTTATTTGATAGGATTTCCATATATAAGTGAGGTTTATGATATTTAGAACACACTATTTTTGGATTACTATTGGGATTGAGAAATTTAGGCTTGTTTGGAGAAGGCAATCATTCCTTTTCTTCTAAGCAACATGTCATTTTTATTCTCCTGTCTGTAGTTGATTGTTCTCGAGTAACTTATAGTGTAATTAATTGATGCAAAATCGTATTGATTCCTCATCAATTCAACTTCTCCAATGTCTATTCTAGTATTAACTTGCTAAATTTGCCATGAAATCCTAGATAATGGTGTCGTGCAAATCTGACACGTCTTTTTATATTAGAATTATAGATCACCTTGGGCTTTCTTACGAGAGAACACCCTGATATTTATCTTATGTTCATAATAGATTCATTGATTACCCAAATAAGAAACCACACTTTACTTATAGGTTATAAAAACAGAAAACGTACTTGAACTCTGGTACTACGTTTGGCCAGTACTTCAGGTTTCTTGTTTCATGTGGGAGTGTGAACAAGAATATGAGATCATTCCAATCCAGCTTCTGTTCTTCGGAGACCACATATCCTTGCCCATACCCCTCAACGTCATTTGCTGCCATTGAATAGTTCTTCTTTTGGTCCAATGGAAGTTGGAAGAAGTTGGCCATGGCATTCCTGATTTTGTGTAGAGCATCATCTTCTACGCCATGGTTTATGATCTGTTAAGAAATATAGTTCGCATCAAGCTATTATGTGATGCATGACACCAGGAAGGTATAAACCAAAGTACTGGGTATTACTTTTTGACATGCAAGAAACTCAGCTAAGTGACCATAGTTTGATTTGTTTGGAACTCATGTTGTTTATTTGTAGTTGGTCTTACATGTACATATACTACTATTATTTGGGCTTCTTGTTTGAGTTAAATGCCAGAACTTTGATTCTTAGGTCAATAATAATCATAATGTGAACCGTCAATTCCAGTAGTCAGATCATCAGAATTTTGGTCATCCTTCCTGGTTTTATCTTGGAAGGGATTAAACATTTTGTGTCATCAAAATGTAGATCAAGATTAAACAGTCTAATTATTTGATAGATTCTGCTTGATGTATCAAAGAGTTAGTACACTGTACAAACCTGGAAAAATCCCCACTCTTTGCAGGCTAGGTCTAGTTTTCTTCTTTCTCCTTCATCGCCACTTGACAGAAGAGAAAAATCTATAACAGGAAGATTAGGTGAGAGAGGACCAAGACCAGTGTCCCTGGGACTGTCAAGGTTCTCTCTTATATACCTTTCTGGAACATTACATGGATCCCTCCTCACAATTTCCTGAACGCTTTGTACAGCTACAAACTGACCCCATCCCCGTCCTTCCTCTTCTGTCATGGTTCCATTAGAGACCTTTAGATCCATTATGTAGGATGCACTGTGCTTCCTCCGCTGATGCACACATATATATAGTGGTGCAGTAGATTCTCATCTGTGTTTTTGTATTAGATCCAATGATAGCCATTTAGATCTACTAGTCTTGGTGCTGGCATGTTAAGAGTGTAGAAAAAAACATCTTATAACTTAAATTTGAGCGGAGAGGACAATGTCGTTTCTGCTTTCTTGATAGAAACAATTTCATTATTGAACAACAAACAAAATAACAATGATAACTCATAGATGATCGTTTGAGGGAAGAAACGATACAACAGGTTATCTTACGCCAATGAAGACCTGTCCTTTGTGTTTGTCAACGTAGAAAGAAAATCAATGGTTTGTCGGTACCATTAATGCCATTAGGAAAAGTTAGCCAGTAAGATGTCATTTACTGGTTTGGCTTGTTGTGGTAAGTGCCATCTTAATAGCTTTGGTAATGTCATTCAAAGAATCCAAATCTGGAATGTAAGAGTGAGAAAGTACCAAACAAGTAAACTTCCTTACCTTCCCCAAAAGTAGTACTCAGCCTTTGCCTCCAGGCTCTGGTAGTCTAGTGCTACAGTTGCTACATTTTACTTCAAGATACTGTTTAGGAAATGGACAAACATGGCGATGGTAATTGATATTTGGGTCAGTTCTGATTGATCTTTGGGTTAATTGATAGTAGTTGAATTATCTTTACAATTTGTTGACACTTCTAGTCTAGCAAAACGTCTTGACAGTTATGTGAGCTCATCATAGAGAAATGTTAACAGAAATTTTCATATAAGGTAAAGAAATTTACCGAAATTTTAAAAAAGTAATAAGTTTAGGGAAATTGCGTTTTGCGTAACGAAGCGACATCTCCGATGGCGCTCTGCTGGAAGTGGAAGGAGAGAGGGTGTGGTGAGTTGGACGCTGTCCTGGAGGAGCCATGAGAGATGGCGCGCTCTCCAGGAGGAGCCATGGACCATGGCGCGCTCCATGAGGAGCCATGGGCCATGGCGCGCTGCCATCTCATGGGGAGTCGTCCTGCCAGAGTCGTCCTGCCAGCATGGCATGGGGGAGCGCCATCCACGTTAAAACAGAGAGCGCCATCAATGATGGCGCGCTCCCACAGAGCTCCACCAACGATGGCGTGCTATCCCTGCCACAACACTGGCTCCCGCACTCCCAACGGCTACATCCAACAACGGCTACATCCAACGGCTACATGCACTTCTCCCCTGCACTTCCAACGGCTACATGCAAAGTAGAGTGCGCCAACATTTCTGGCGCGCTATTCCCAACAACGGCCTCCACTCAACGGCTACATTTTAACGTCTCTATTCTCATCGTCTATATATTACAATGTTAACTCTCTCTCTCTACGCAAACACATTACTCTCTCCTATCTCTCACAGAAGCACACAACTCTTTCTCATATCTCTCACAGAAGCACTCCTCTGAAGCTTGGAAGCGCAACTCTTCAAAGAAGCTAGTATCTCCCTCTTACAAGCTTCCAACTCCTCACGGAAGCTAGTATCTCCCTCTGAAGCTTCTCTCCCTCTTACAAGTTCTCCTTCCCTATTAGCTAAACATTGTCAACCAACTTATTTTTTCCATGGATCATAATATTAAAATAGTCTATTCACATGGTGGTAGAGTAAATGGGTTAACTTACGAAGGAGGTGACACCCAATTTTTTACAACTTATCGCCATATTACCTTAGAATATTTACGCAATTTAATTTCAGCACGTTTTTCTATTAATTATCAATTTATTTTAAAGTCTGTTTTTGATTCCACATGTTTATTGATAGATGGTGAAGAAGCATGAAATTTTATTCTTGAGATTAATTCGCAATCACCTTATATTAGTTTATATGTTACTCAAGTTTCATCATTTGCTAATAGAACTAATGATGAATTTGTTTCTAATTACCCACATGTTAACACAGGTGCTAGTTCTTCTCAAACAATTGCTCCCTTACAAGATGAACATAATGATGATGATGATTATGCTGATGATGATGATGATGATGATGATAATGATGATAATGATGATGACAATGAAAATAGTGATGATTTAATTGAAAATACTGGTTATGAGATAGATGATGATAGTACTGATAATTCTAGCACTCCTGAATTATTTGTAGGACAAACATTCGACACTCGTACAAAATTTAGAAATTTTATAAGTAGTTTAGCAATTCAGCATAATTTTAGTTGTTCAGCCAGTGCTATGAATAATTCCCATGGAATTATATATAATTGTGATAAACAGAATTGTCATTGGAGAGTATATGCCAAATCCATAGGAAAAGGACAAATAGTTAAAGTTAGTACACTAGAAAGTCGTCATTCTTGTTTAAGTGGACTTACGACAGGACGTCATCGACTAGCTACCGGTGCATGGGTTAAGACAAAATAGTTGATTTAATTAGAGATAATCCGTCATATAGTGCATCACAAATTGTGAAGGATATATTTAGAGAACATCGTATACATATTACATACTCTAAAGCATGGCGAGCCCGAGAAATGGCATTACGTGAAATAAATGGTAGTTATGTTGAGGCATATGCTGGCCTTGAGGAGTATGGTTTTAGAATTATGGAGTCGAATCCAGGTAGTAGATGTTTTCTTAAGACTTCCGAAAGCAACAAATTTGAGAAAATATTTATTTGCTTTAAGGCGTGTATTGATAGATTTTTAAGGGGTTGTTTACCTGTTATTAGCACTGATGCCACTTTTCTTTCATCTAAATATCAAGGTATTTTATTTATTGCTTGTGCTCATGATCCTAATTATCAATTGTATCATATTGCTTATGTTGTTGCCGAAGGTGAGAATACTGATTCTTGGTCTTGGTTTTTAAATGCTCTTAGACTATCATTTGAAAGTTATTTTAATGATTGGAGTAGTATCTCATTTATATCTGACAAGCAAAAAGGATTAATACATGCTATGCGAAATATATTTCCAGAATCGCCTCATTTTTTTTGCATTCAACATTTTAAGCAGAATATGAAGTCTATTGTGAGAGAGAAAAAATTTCATCGGTTGTTAGACTCGCTTGCTAGATTGTATAATGAAACAGATGCACAGTACTTGTTCGAAATAATTAAAGCAGAGAACATGACGATGTACAATTGGCTTATTGGTACAAATGATGAAAATCGTCATTTTGCACATTGGATTACAGCATATGCTCCTTGTCCTAGATTAGATATTAACACTTCTAACCTTGCTGAATGTTTTAACAATTGGATTAAGAGTTTGCGTGATAAACCAATAACGACACTTCTTGATGGTATTAGAGCAAAGATTATAACACTTCATGACAAAAACAGGAATCATGCTCAAAATTTAGACACGAGTTATTGTCCGAAGATGTTAAAGACTATGACATCTATTACCAACGAGAGACATCAACTTCAAATATTACGAATTGATAGTTATTTGTTTGAAATATTAGACCGTGCATCGAGTAGAACATATGTTGTACGGTTAGATGAAAGATCTTGTACATGTTTAAGGTGGTATCATACTTACATGCCATGTATACATGCATGTTTTGCTTGCCAATATTGCAGTGATGAGGTTGAACATTACTATTCTATAATATTTTCTACTGACAGGTTGAGAAGTGTGTACGAGCCACAGTTGAAACCAATTCCAGTTCCTTACAACATTCAAGCGGTTTTGGTTAGAGGAGAAATCGGAGTTCCAGATGTCAGACGCAAAGCTGGAAGGCCGAAGAAAAACCGCATCAAACCACGAGAATTATCGACAAGAGAACTTCGTTGCGGCAACTGTGGTTTGATGGGACACAACAGAAAAAAATGTACAAGTCAACCAAGAGAGTAAAATATTATAATTTCGAAATATTAAATAAAGACGCATTTAACATTTTATTGAGAATACAAACATTCTACTAAGAATACAAATATTTTGATATTACTAATCATTACCCCGTCGGGCAATTCGTTTGTATTGCCGTCGTAGTACTTGTCTGAGGCCGAGTCGGGCTCGTCTTTCGTGTCACGCCCCGCTCCCGTAGGAGCGATCGTCCTCGCTAAGGCGTGATGCCGCACGGGCCTAGGTTGCGCCCGTGCAAGGCCAAGTCCAGAAACGGCCGATTTGATGCTAGGCCACAGAGTCGCACAGAGTGTCCCCATTTGCAGCGGAAAGTAAACGAACACACAAGTTGAATACGAAATCAAACTCTTTATTGATATTCAAGAAGTTACAAGCGGCGCTAGGCCGATATTACAAGTCGCTCAAGCTCTCTCTCTCTGAAACATAAAAGGCGTGCCAAGTGGCTTACAAGATGGAATGATACATGGCGATGTTCCAATACATTATGTCCTGTATATGGTGCTCCTGTTCCTTACAACGCTAGGCTCGAGAGATAGCTCCGCGCCTTAGCACGTTCGAGGAAAGCTCCACACCCGCCGACGTTTCCTGCTTCCTGCAAGCAGACTGTGGGGTTATCAGTACATTGTTATGCACTGGTGGGGAGGCTAGCTCGCCCACAATGCCATCATTACCAAACACGTTCCATTTACTTTTGTGCATCTCTATCATTCATTGTCTTTCTAATCTTGCCTTAGGATCAATTTCATGGCATATTGCATAACCTATCTCGTGTTGCAGAATTCATGTGTCGCATAGAAAATATATGCACGACTTACCCATACTTACCGTCCGGCCTTCCCTGTTCAAGTAAACCAAGTTAGACAACAATTCATGTGATAATAACATAACGTAGGCGCGTTCCTTAACTCAGTCGTACAAATATTCTGGATCATTTGGTGTGTTACATTCAAGCATATTCAGGAGGCACTTCATTTAGTTAACTTAGACTACTTTGATTTCAATGCAAGGACTTGCACGTGGATTGCCACCAGCAAAGCCCACTTAATCTATATGCATCGGTCGCTGGCACCACAAGCCATCCTGGACATTTTCCCCTTGATATTTTCGCACCTATCATGGCGTGCGGCTGGTACACCCTGATAGTATCTTGAAAAATACCCCGCACTTACGTCTCCTGGTGGCCAACCCCCCCCCAGTTAAGCCCGTAAGCCCCTTTTGATTCCGTCCGGACCGGCAAGTCCTTCACACTTTGACCATGCCGCGGAATCCCTTTCTCTTTACGGCACAGCATACGCCACCCCTCGCTCGTACCGTTTGTCCACGACCATTTCGTATTAACTTATCTTTTTTTAACATAACGGCTGTCTCTGAGCCGTAGGCTAACCCTTAGCCTTCTTACGTTATCGACCAGGTTGGCGTCCGTGCAGCGCGGGTAGCGAGCCCCGTTGCACGTGCCCGTCACACCTGTCGCTAACCATTCTTTTCTTTCTTATCTTTCATTCATTCTTTCTTTTCTTTCTTTCTTTCTTTCACTTGTTCGTTCGTTCATTGTTTCTTTCATATATTCGTTCATTCATTCGTTGATTCATTCATTCACTTATTCATTCATATACTTTGCAACTCCCTGTGAGGGAATCGCCTTGGCGATCCATTGGTCCCATAGCCTTTCAATGTTGCTAAACTCTACGTCAGAACGACTATGTTGATAGTCTTCCCGTTTCATTGTTGTAAACCATTCATTGTTTCATTGTTGAACGCAAGCTTGTGCCTTAGCACGAGCGTGGAGCGCGGTGCGAGAGTTCTCGTATTTTCCAAGTCTCTTCCCATATTCTATACAAGCATACAAGATGGGATTATTCCCTTAGCTAGGTGCGTTGAGTCCTTTATTAGCATGCATGGGGTTATCGCCTAGCGATTCTCGTGATAGTGTCCGTATTGTTATGTGTCTAGGCTAAGCACAGACGGGTTCATCGGAGCCACCCACCTTAGCGATGTTCGCATCGGCCGAGCGATACTCCGAGCGCGCCTTTGAAAGTCTAAGTCTGGATTCATCTTGACGGGCCAATGTAAGCCTTGCATCGATTCTTCATCAGGTCGATGCCAACTCTTCGGGTCGACGGCTCGTTTGAGTCGTTGCACTTGCCGTTTGAATCGACGTTCCGCTAGGGCGGAGCGGGTCACTACATAATACACTACTCAAAACAAGTCTCGTCTTCGAGACTTCCTGAGTGCAGGCCATCCTACCATTCCTTAACTCGTGTCGTCGTGTTTCTTAGGCAATCCCTATCGAACGGCTCTATCGTTCTATGGCACCGAACTATACTCGATACCTTTCCAAGTTTCGCGTTGCATACGATTGGGCCGATTTTATTGGATAACTTTTCATTCATTTTAGAGTTGATGGCACTTATTCAATTGTTGCGCTTCTTTGACTTGGTTGCTATATCGATGTATCACGGGACTGAAACGGTCGTACGTGGTGCATTGAAATTCGTCAAATGCGAGTGTCGTAGGCTGAGGCAAACTCACTTTCGTTTATGCGCATCGCAACACCCACTTGCAGCTGCATTCGAGTTCATCACATCGCTGAGTTTGGATCGTGCACGCATTCAAGGCGTCCCCCGAATACGTACATTTCAACCAAGCTTAGCGACTAGCGAAGCCGGACAAGCTACTCGTGATAGTTTTGATTTGTCGATTGTTTTGCTAACTTCGATTTAAAACCGAACTCATGTGTGTATCACATATCGTTTATCTCGGTTCTCGAGATGATTCGATTCGCTTCTCAAGCGCTATTGTCCATGAAATCAGTATGATTTCTTCTTAGCAGGGTCGACCAAGCCTAAGTAATGTCCGTCCGATTCAAAACCAAGTATTGCACTATCATCGAGTACGTCTTCCGACCAATGATTCAATTCGTTATTCCAACTTTACTTGCGCATCATCCATCCCTATCATTCCTTTCGTTTGGGGCCAATCTTATTGTCATTCACGCACACTCCCAGTTCCCCGTCCTACTCTAAGTCTTGTTGTCCCAAGTCTATCGTCCGTCCAGACGATATTGTAATATCAATCGCACATGTTAAATCACTCGGCATAGGGTCGTCCGTCTATCCGCTAGGTCAGCTCACAAGGTCATAGTTACACGTCAAGTCCGTGGCTCATCGTGTAAGGTCGTTGCACGACGCTCGCCCCAAATCCTATGGTCAAACCATTTGTTCGTTTGTACGGGAGTTTCTACCCAAGCTCGCGTCACTCAGATTTCTAAACATCGAGCATGATCACCTAATTCGCATCAAGACTTACGTTGCACATATTCAATTCCGTTCAATCACCAGTTCTAACTAATTCATGTTTTCGATTACGAGGTCATCCAGCTCGACAATACATTACGCCCTAATCTCACGCGAGTCCGATTATCCACGGCGGTTCATGAATCACCATGCGACGCTCCCGCGGAATAATCATTCTCATCGGGGCGTAACTCTTGTTTGAGTTTTAGACTAACCCATTCTCGATACGCGGATTGGACCTACTCGATCCTCAAGTTAACTCTTAAAGCACACAAATTCAATCTCGAGTCCACCTTCGCGTCAAACCACAAGTCGAAGCAATCAGATTGCCACGCCATCCAAGTTCAATCACTCCCGCCGTATGAATCACCATATCGACGCTCACGCGGAGTGATAGTCCTAATCCGGCGCGACGCATGTGCGAGGCTAGAGTTGCGCTCGCATAAGACAAGAACGTCAACGTTGTGGTTGTCAACGAAGCAAATCCAAGCATTTCATTTTCTATCCAAGCCAAGATCGATAGTCCATTTATATTTCGTTCAACTAGAAAATCTTCGAGCCAAATCTATCTTTTCCTCGACACATTTTTTAACATTTCAAGTATAGCGTCCAACGGAACAATGACATTTTGCACGACCGTCATCCGCCGAGTCAGAGTGCCCCCGAGTTATCGCATATCGATCTTTGATACGCCTCAATACCATCGACGATATGCGTAACCTGACGATCTTCCTTTGCAACCAATTTCGAGTCGTACTACTGATGCTATTGTCCGAGTTGGATAATCCACAATTTTCTCGATATTCAAGATCAAGTTCGATAGCTATTCCTCAAGTTCGTTTCAAGATCGTTGTTCTAAACCCAAGTCACACTTTTCTTGAATCAATCCGAAATCGTACGCGCGATCCTCTAGGTTTCCTCGACCAAGACCATTCATTTCCATTCGTCATTCTGAATCATTTTCTAACTTGCGTTGCCCATTGACAAGTTGTTCGAACGACATCTCGCTCGGGACTTTCGAAGTCACGATCAACTAAGCGTGACGTGTTCTAAGGCTTTGCGAGATCGTATCTCCTCGTCGACATACTCGTTCTATCCGTAAGTCCTTTAGTTTTGCTCGAACAATTTTTCTATAATGTCCATACACCACTCAGGGTTCGAGCCACTCGATTGGTCATCGACGCTCACTCTTATTCTTCCTCGAAGCTATCATATACACCACTCGGAGTCAAGTCATTCTATAAATCCTCGAAGGTTATTCGACTCCCGATCGACATGTCCAATTACGCGTTCGCTCATTCCTCAAAATCCGAATCAATTTTTCGTATGTGCCTAAGCGTTAACTCGATAGCATTCCTATCGATATACACTCAAAGTGTATCTCCGTTCTCGATCGAGCGATAAATTGACATCGCTCACAACCCGATTGCATCCAAGAGTCGAGGTGCGCGACGCGCGGACTAAGTTGTACCGCTTAACCCTTCCGTACGGACTACATTCAAGTTTGCACGCTCACTTATTCTCGTTCGCAACTCGTTTGCACCAAAGAGTCTAGGTGCGCGATACTCCGCACAACATAGCCAAAAGGCTGCGTGCATGACCATCCCGTTCGAACTATACTCGGGTCTCGTGTACTCGTTTGCTATCGTCAGCGTAAGCTTATTCAAGCAAGCCTTGTGTTTGCTAACTTCTAGCATTTTAGTTTTCCTTCGACTCAAGTCTGTCGTGGTTTGGCACAAAGGCCTTCGCCTATCGGTCCCGATCACCCGAGTACTTATACGAGCTTTCGAAAATATTAGACTTATTGTATGGAACATCCCAAGGCACAACGAGAGAGAGCGCATACTTCTTTTGTATCCAACGAGCTTTCAAAACTGAGAAAATCAAAATGAAGTCCAAGGACGTGAAGCCGTGCTCTGATACCAATTTGTCACGCCCCGCTCCCGTAGGAGCGATCGTCCTCGCTAAGGCGTGATGCCGCACGGGCCTAGGTTGCGCCCGTGCAAGGCCAAGTCCAGAAACGGCCGATTTGATGCTAGGCCACAGAGTCGCACAGAGTGTCCCCATTTGCAGCGGAAAGTAAACGAACACACAAGTTGAATACGAAATCAAACTCTTTATTGATATTCAAGAAGTTACAAGCGGCGCTAGGCCGATATTACAAGTCGCTCAAGCTCTCTCTCTCTCTGAAACATAAAAGGCGTGCCAAGTGGCTTACAAGATGGAATGATGCATGGCGATATTCCAATATATTATGTCCTGTATATGGTGCTCCTGTTCCTTGCAACGCTCCAAGGCTCGAGAGATAGCTCCGCGCCTTAGCACGTTCGAAGAAAGCTCCACACCCGCCGACGTTTCCTGCTTCCTGCAAGCAGACTGTGGGGTTATCAGTACATTGTTATGCACTGGTGGGGAGGCTAGCTCGCCCACAATGCCATCATTACCAAACACGTTCCATTTACTTTTGTGCATCTCTATCATTCATTGTCTTTCTAATCTTGCCTTAGGATCAATTTTATGGCATATTGCATAACCTATCTCGTGTTGCAGAATTCATGTGTCGCATAGAAAATATATGCACGACTTACCCATACTTACCGTCCGGCCTTCCCTGTTCAAGTAAACCAAGTTAGACAACAATTCATGTGATAATAACATAACGTAGGCGCGTTCCTTAACTCAGTCGTACAAATATTCTGGATCATTTGGTGTGTTACATTCAAGCATATTCAGGAGGCACTTCATTTAGTTAACTTAGACTACTTTGATTTCAATGCAAGGACTTGCACGTGGATTGCCACCAGCAAAGCCCACTTAATCTATATGCATCGGTCGCTGGCACCACAAGCCATCCTGGACATTTTCCCCTTGGTATTTTTGCACCTATCATGGCGTGCAGCTGGTACACCCTGATAGTATCTTGAAAAATACCCTGCACTTACGTCTCCTGGTGGCCAAGCCCCCCCCCCAGTTAAGCCCGTAAGCCCCTTTTGATTCCGTCCGGACCGGCAAGTCCTTCACACTTTGACCATGCTGCGGAATCCCTTTCTCTTTACGGCACAGCATACGCCACCCCTCGCTCGTACCGTTTGTCCACGACCATTTCGTATTAACTTATCTTTTTTATCATAACGGCTGTCTCTGAGCCGTAGGCTAACCCTTAGCCTTCTTACGTTATCGACCAGGTTGGCGTCCGTGCAGCGCGGGTAGCGAGCCCCGTTGCACGTGCCCGTCACACCTGTCGCTAACCATTCTTTTCTTTCTTATCTTTCATTCATTCATTCTTTTCTTTCTTTCTTTCTTTCACTTGTTCGTTCGTTCATTGGTTCTTTCATATATTCGTTCATTCATTCGTTGATTCATTCATTCACTTATTCATTCATATACTTTGCAACTCCCTGTGAGGGAATCGCCTTGGCGACCCATTGGTCCCATAGCCTTTCAATGTTGCTAAACTCTACGTCGGAACGACTATGTTGATAGTCTTCCCGTTTCATTGTTATAAACCATTCATTATTTCATTGTTGAACGCAAGCTTGTGCCTTAGCATGAGCGTGGAGCGCGGTGCGAGAGTTCTCGTATTTTCTAAGTTCCTTCCCATATTCTATACAAGCATACAAGATGGGATTATTCCCTTAGCTAGGTGCGTTGAGTCCTTTATTATCATGCATGGGGTTATCGCCTAGCGATTCTCGTGATAGTGTCTATATTGTTATGTGTCTAGGCTAAGCACATACGGGTTCATCGGAGCTACCCACCTTAGCGATGTTCGCATCGGCCGAGCGATACTCCGAGCGCGCCTTTGAAAGTCTAAGTCTGGATTCATCTTGACGGGCCAATGTAAGCCTTGCATCGATTCTTCATCAGGTCGATGCCAACTCTTCGGGTCGACGGCTCGTTTGAGTCGTTGCACTTGCCGTTTGAATCGGCGTTCCACTAGGGCGGAGCGGGTCACTACATTTCGTCTGTGGTCTTCCCCACTCTTTCTTCACGCTCTTCCACTATTGTTTCGTCTCTACTTTCTTCGTCGACCTCCTGAGTAGGCTGAGTAGGCATCGGGGCCGAGGGGGACGAAATCAACTGTGAGTAATAAGGCATGCCTTCAAACGAATACGCTGCGGCAGTATTGATTTGCTCAGTCGTTGTACGACGATCATATGGCTGGAAGGCTGAGAAATTGCCCATGCCCGTATACTGTTGACTAAGACCTTCTCCAGCGTACTGCTCGCTAGTGTACCCTGGAGGGTACTGCTGGCTAGTGTACTCTGGAGCGTACTGCTGGCTAGTGTACGCTCCAGCCTACTGCTGGCTGCTGCCCTCTCCATAGTACTGCTGGCTGCTGCCCTCTCCATGGTACTGCTGGCTTGTGTACGCTGCAGCGTACTGCTGGCTAGTGTACGCTCCATGGTATTGCTGGCTGCTGCCCTCTCCACGGTATTGCTGGCTGCTGCCCTCTCCAGCAGCGCCCCTCTCCAGCAGCGCCCTCATCCGCCTCGTCCCGTGGATCAACCGCCCTCTGACGTCGTGAATGTCTTAGGGGCACAGTGGCACTCGGATAATCGGCCGGGATACGGGTATGCAATGGAGGCATATCAGGATCCCGACCAAGACTAAGTGAATCGACACGAGTTAAAATATCGTGCATCCACTCCCGCCCATGCGGCCACAAATGGCTCTCTGGTTCTTGGTAATATTGTCGTCCCGTAATTGCCTGAAATTTGAAATCTGAAAATGAAAATTGTGATCATATAATTCTCATTTTGGATTAGTGGTAAAGACGTACCGCTTCAGATATGCCATCAGCAAAAGCTCGCAGAGTAGGTTCATCTACGGCTTTAGGCTTGAACCGTGGCTGTCACGCCCCAACCCGGAATCACCCGAATCATCGTCCTCGCAGGGGGCGTGATGCCGCACGAGCCTGGAGTTGCGCTCGTGCAAGGCAAGATGACAAGTTCTCAAATGGTTATCTTTTGATTCGATATTTACAACGATAGGAAAATAGAGTATACGAAACAATTCTCTTTATTGATATTCGAAACTGAGATTACAATGGCTTTCGATAGCCTAACAATATATGCCAGATTGGCTACAACACTCATGTTCTCTCTTGCCCACAAAGGATTTCACCGTTCCATACATCATGCCTTCTATATCTCGGCCGCATCAATCCAGCTGCGTAGTCCGAGCGTCAATGCGATAGCACGCTTCAATGCGCTTCGGCATTCCAAGCCTTAACACGTTCAAGCAACGCTTCGCCGCGAGCAATTCATTCCCTGCACCCTGCATGAAGCTGGTGGGGGATCAGTACGTTCGTCCTCGTATGTACTGATATCAAAGATCATCTTTCCAAACCAACATCTTTAATATTTACGTTGAGTCATGCAACTTAGCTTATGATCTTGCTATGTTCTCCTTAGGGTCAATTTCATGGTATCTTCGAAAACGTAAAGCATGTTAGCATAGCATCATATTATCGAATTGAATGTACAAGCAAGCAAGCAATCTCGTGTTTGATTCGTGGCTTACCAAGTCGACGCACTCGCCCTTGCATCCCTTGCACTGACGCAAGGTGAATACGCCCCATTTCTTTCCTGTCATGTTATAAGTGCAACTCTAACTAGGATCTATATGCGGGACGCATTCGCGCCTACACTTTCAACCCATCGTTCCTTAACTATATGAGGGCCGTTGGCGTATCCGCGCCGGAATGGACTAAAGGAGTTCCTTTCTTTTCTCTCCTTCTTTTCTCACTATTTGGTTGGGCTGCCCGGCGTTTCACGGGTTGGGTTACAATTCCAAAACAACCGAAACGTTCCCGCTGCATACCATCATTTGCGGCATTTCCCATCTAGTTTTGATGTGCGCCTACAAAGATTATTCGAATCCCTCCGCGGCCAATCGGTTCCGGGGCGCATCCGGTATCTATCCGATTGGGGGAAACACCCGTGCACGGGCGGTATCACATTTTATCTCGAGCCCATTCCAATCGACCATGCAACGCCCTATCATTCAAGTATCAATTTCAAACAACCAAACATAGTCTTGAGTCCGAGACTCAGACTTATCGTCTCGCATTTCTTCCATTTAGCTTTCTATGTTCTTTCGTTTCGCACTTCGTTTCGATGATTCAATGGCATCGTGCCTCAACTCAATGCTCGTCAACCGAACGACCCGAGGGTCTCGAACACCTTTCGAGGCAACATGTCATATCCGACAGTTCCGCCACATTCATACCGCAACTGTATTCTCTCGCAACGAAGCCATCTTTTATTATCCCGTGCACGTAGGCACGTTCTGACCATATTCCCATGTTCTATAACTTAGCACTCAAGGTTCGGGGCTTGCGCGCTAGGGCGCTCGCCTATTGTCTTTCAATGTTCTAGCCATCTAACTCGTGCATCAAAGGCACGGTATGGTTCGTGCACTAAGGCACTCGCCGATTTCAGTTATCCCATGTTCTTACGGCTTGCGCTCCGAGGCGCTCGCCTTTGCGATATCCAATGTTCCATAGCGACTCGTGCATAGGATGCACGTATCATTTCAATTGTTCTAACTTAGTGTTCGACTCACACTATGATTTTATCTCCGATCGGCCACGCCCGTGGCGTCGATAGATTAACTTTTAGCATACAATGATATATTTGACTTATCGAATTGGAGGAGTAAAAAGAAGTCAATCCTCCCACCTTGAGTCGATATGCCTTCGTTGTTTCGCCGAGCCGATGCGGCTCAATTCCCTAACTTTGTTGCACGGCCACTCTCCTGACTTAGCCATTCGAGCACTTCGTGCTTTCATTGAATCATACGCCCGATTTGCCTTAGCGTGCCCAAGTCTCGGCCCGTCGCAAGGCGACGATTTGATTTCTCGGACCCCTTACTAAATATTGCAAAAGATCGACCACTAATATTTTCCCGTCAAGGTATGACCTGCACACGAAACCAACTAAAATCAATACTTGCTTCGATTCGGACTTGCGCCTTGGTCGATTCGATTTCTTAGAATCTTCGAGCCGATTCAATGCACTCATCCTTCGGGGTAACGCGGCGCTTCGCATCGATTCACTCGATGCATTCTTAGGGACAAGGCAACTCTTCGCATCGACTTAGTTCGATGCGTTGCTCGGGACAACTTAGCTCTCGTATCGTTTTGCATCGATACATTCTTTCGGTCCACGCGACTCGTTGAGTCAACGCTTCAGCGTAATGCGCCGTGCGGAGCGGGACATTACAGAATATACCACTCAAAATAAGGTTCGTCCTCGAACCAAAACCAACACTCTGAATAAGTGTTTTATAGATCGTTTCACGATCTCGTCCCACCAATGTTGTTCGATTTCATAACATCTCGCAAGCTTTTCACTAACATTTCAAGTCATCCCTGCAGCTCGATTTGAATTTGGATACAACTCGATTTGGATTCGTACCTATATTCAAGGCGTCCCGAAGATATGTGTATTTCGACCAAGTCCAGTCGTAGCAATTTGGAACAAAGCTGACAGGTAAATTTCAATCCTATGCTTGCCATCTCGTACTCTCGATCGGACTCATCCATAGTATTTGTTCTCAAAATTTTATTGCATAACGCTATGCGATTCAAAATCGCATTTCTCATTTCGTATTTTTCACATGGACTACCAACTCTACGCGTCGCGTCAAGCCGTCGCGCATCCAATCACAACGAGTCTCCGCAACGCCTTGCGTTCGATGTCGCTGTCCAACTATTTCCGAAGTCTCGCTTGTAACTTGTCTCGATACGATTTTCTTCGTTGGCTTGTAAATGCATCAACATTCAGGGCTACGCCCGCTAGGTTACTTTCCAAGGCACCGTGCTTAGATTCTCCCGACGCAAGTTTAAATTGACATTGCACAAAGGCCACAATCTATCTGACACAAAAGTTTACATCAAGGCGATGGTGCTCAAGGCAACGATCGCCTTGACACGAATGTCTTAACGACGCGTCTTACATTCAATTTCCTAACGAGTAGGAATTTACTAGCCAAATTCTCAACTTATCTGCCTCGCAACATCGAACATAATTTTGATTCACGCAAGCTCAATTGCAAGGTGAATCCGAATCTAACGATATGACTCGTAAGCCATTCTCTTATCGTTCCCTCTCGTGCATAGCACGTTCCTCGCAATCGCCTAGACTTATCATCAACATGCACCGTGTTATATTTGTTATCGGTGCAATCCCATATGCGATATCGCATGGGTCATCTTACGGTCTGCAGTATTCAATTTGATTTGGCGGTCAAGTCTTCTAGGGTCAGCTGCCCCGAAGCTACGTTCGATAATTGTGGATCATTAACGAAGGACAGTTTAATACGAACCATGCTATATCTTATTTCGGAGCCAAATCACGTTCCGACGATTCTATGCGAATACCCAATTTCGGACACAACCATTTCTATCGGCGCAACTGATGCGCAACTATCCTCCGAGTCAAGTCATGCACTACCGTCGATGATTCCGCAATTTACGAAACATCTACTCGCATCGAGTTCGAGTCTATCTTATTTACGGGTCGACACACGAGATGCTATACGCATCGAGCAATCGTCGATGACTTATAGTCTCGTCTTGATTAATCACAAAATTTATGATCAACCAAATTCGTTCATTCTCGTATCGTTACTTACAAAATTTTGATAGCGCAAGACGCATTCCATTTTGTATTCACACATCGCTTACGTTTCCTTACGTATCGATCTCGATATGCCGTATCCATTTCGATAACGTAAGGGAACTTTAAATCCGTTTCGACATCAATTTAACTCGCTTTGCATACATCCAAGTTTGCCACAAACTTTTCCATACGCATCCACTTGTTCTCCGATTCACCGCATCCCGCTATACTTTGATCGTGTAACCGAGTTACTGATTATCCAACATCGAACCCTCGAGTTATACGATCACGCCCGCTAAGTTCGCGCATTTTCAGTCATACTCAAATGAGTGTCGCCGTAACGTAACCAACTATTTCTTCGGCATGATTACTCACGTCAACCAACTTTCTTACCGAAGTCGCACATCGTGCGATTCAATTTCAATGTTTGCATCGCCTAACATTTCTATCGAGATCGCAAGTCGTACGATTCGATTCGTCTCGCCCAACGTTTCTACCGAGATCGCAAGTCGTGCGACTCATTTGTAAGCTCGAGTATTCCTTTTCCGTCGATCCGATTATTGCGTCAAGGCATAATCGTTTCGCTAGTCTCGGTTGTCCGACCAACTATAACTTTCGTCCGACGTATCGTTCATCGATACGAGTCTCGCCTTACCGTCCCAACCGATTTTCGAAGAACACTTGCATCAACATACCGTCATACAAATTTCCAATCGAGTCTCGGTACTCTCCCGTCCGTTGCGGACATACCTTTCGCAATTCTCACAACGCGTCGATGAAATTTATCGCACAAGTGCTATACCATATACCACTCGGAATCGAGTCATTCATCGCCTACATGGTATGGCATATACCACTCGGAACTCAAGTTATTTCCCTCGCACTATACTTAGTACAAGCCGACAATCTCTTCCGACTCACGATTTCCGCAGTGATCGTGCTTGATCACAATCGTAACTTTGATTCTATCAAAACCCGACACGATTCGGTCAATGTTCTCGTTTGCCAACATAAGTTTGGTGCGCAACCGAACGATTCGTTCTATCGATTTACGATTCCAATTCTTTCCTTACGTTGCATCTCGTGCAACAATTTATTTAGATACGCGTTGCACCCCGTGCAACAAATTTCACTTTCGATATGCGTTGCACATCGTGCTACGATTTATTTTCGACACTTTCATTTCACTTTGTACAACGATTCATTTCTATTTTTCTTT
Source organism: Iris pallida (assembly GCA_029216955.1). NCBI lineage: Eukaryota > Viridiplantae > Streptophyta > Magnoliopsida > Asparagales > Iridaceae > Iris > Iris pallida. The sequence continues at coordinate 3,827,727 of JANAVB010015800.1, forward strand.
TGCACTTCGTGCAACGATTAATTTGATATGCGTTGCACCACGTGCAATGATTTTACTTTCCAACACGTGTTGCACATCGGGCAACGATTATTTCCGATATTTACCGCACCTCGTGCAACGAATTACTCTCGACTTTACAAGTCAATGCACAATCCGCTTAACACATCGGTATTGGCTATCACTTCTCACTTTCATTTTAACGCATATTCACATTAACTCGCTGCACATCGTGCATCATTTTATTTCTCATTCAACATGTTACATTGCCACAATATCTCAAATCGTATTTCACAATTCGTTGCGCTTGCAGCAACTAACATTTTTACGGCTCGTTTGCATTCAATGCAATATACCCCTCGCGACTTTCTTAGCAAACATCGTGTAATTTCCAAAACACATGCGGCAAAATTACACGATTTGTATTAGACTTATTGTATGGAACATCCAATGCGGCATCGAGTAGAGTCAAGAGTGATATCAAGTGGTGGTGGGCAACTTTTCGAATTGTAGTGAAGCGAGCGTCCAGAGGAAATTGAGCCTAGAGCTCTGATACCAATTTGTCACGCCCCAACCCGGAATCACCCGAATCATCGTCCTCGCAGGGGGCGTGATGCCGCACGAGCCTGGAGTTGCACTCGTGCAAGGCAAGATGACAAGTTCTCAAATGGTTATCTTTTGATTCGATATTTACAACGATAGGAAAACAGAGTATACGAAACAATTCTCTTTATTGATATTCGAAACTGAGATTACAATGGCTTTCGATAGCCTAATAATATATGCCAGATTGGCTACAACACTCAGGTTCTCTCTTGCCCACAAAGGATTTCACCGTTCCATACATCATGCCTTCTATATCTCGGCCGCATCAATCCAGCTGCGTAGTCCGAGCGTCAATGCGATAGCACGCTTCAATGCGCTTCGACATTCCAAGCCTTAACACGTTCAAGCAACGCTTCGCCGCGAGCAATTCATTCCCTGCACCCTGCATGAAGCTGGTGGGGGATCAGTACGTTCGTCCTCGCATGTACTGATATCAAAGATCATCTTTCCAAACCAACATCTTTAATATTTACGTTGAGTCATGCAACTTAGCTTATGATCTTGCTATGTTCTCCTTAGGGTCAATTTTATGGTATCTTCGAAAACGTAAAGCATGTTAGCATAGCATCATATTATCGAATTGAATGTACAAGCAAGCAAGCAATCTCGTGTTTGATTCGTGGCTTACCAAGTCGACGCACTCGCCCTTGCATCCCTTGCACTGACGCAAGGTGAATATGCCCCATTTCTTCCCTGTCATGTTATAAGTGCAACTCTAAGTAGGATCTATATGCGGGACGCATTCGCGCCTACACTTTCAACCCATCGTTCCTTAACTATATGAGGGCCGTTGGCGTATCCGCGCCGGAATGGACTAAAGGAGTTCCTTTCTTTTCTCTCCTTCTTTTCTCACTATTTGGTTGGGCTGCCCGGCGTTTCACGGGTTGGGTTACAATCCCAAAACAACCGAAACGTTCCCGCTGCATACCATCATTTGCGGCATTTCCCATCTAGTTTTGATGTGCGCCTACAAAGATTATTCGAATCCCTCCGCGGCCAATCGGTTCCGGGGCGCATCCGGTATCTATCCGATTGGGGGAAACACCCGTGCACGGGCGGTATCACATTTTATCTCGAGCCCATTCCAATCGACCATGCAACGCCCTATCATTCAAGTATCAATTTCAAACAACCAAACATAGTCTTGAGTCCGAGACTCAGACTTATCGTCTCGCATTTCTTCCATTTAGCTTTCTATGTTCTTTCGTTTCGTACTTCGTTTCGATGATTCAATGGCATCGTGCCTCAACTCAATGCTCGTCAACCGAACGACCCGAGGGTCTCGAACACCTTTCGAGGCAACATGTCATATCCGACAGTTCTGCCACATTCATACCGCAACTGTATTCTCTCGCAACGAAGCCATCTTTTATTATCCCGTGCACGTAGGCACGTTCTAACCATATTCCCATGTTCTATAACTTAGCACTCAAGGTTCGGGGCTTGCGCGCTAGGGCGCTCGCCTATTGTCTTTCAATGTTCTAGCCATCTAACTCGTGCATCAAAGGCACGGTATGGTTCGTGCACTAAGGCACTCGCCGATTTCAGTTATCCCATGTTCTTACGGCTTGCGCTCCGAGGCGCTCGCCTTTGCGATATCCAATGTTCCATAGCGACTCGTGCATAGGATGCACGTATCATTTCAATTGTTCTAACTTAGTGTTCGACTCACACTATGATTTTATCTCCGATCGGCCACGCCCGTGGCGTCGATAGATTAACTTTTAGCATACAATGATATATTTGACTTATCGAATTGGAGGAGTAAAAAGAAGTCAATCCTCCCACCTTGAGTCGATATGCCTTCGTTGTTTCGCCGAGCCGATGCGGCTCAATTCCCTAACTTTGTTGCACGGCCACTCTCCTGACTTAGCCATTCGAGCACTTCGTGCTTTCATTGAATCATACGCCCGATTTGCCTTAGCGTGCCCAAGTCTCGGCCCGTCGCAAGGCGACGATTTGATTTCTCGGACCCCTTACTAAATATTGCAAAAGATCGACCTCTAATATTTTCCCGTCAAGGTATGACCTGCACACGAAACCAACTAAAATCAATACTTGCTTCGATTCGGACTTGCGCCTTGGTCGATTCGATTTCTTAGAATCTTCGAGCCGATTCAATGCACTCATCCTTCGGGGCAACGCGGCGCTTCGCATCGATTCACTCGATGCATTCTTAGGGACAAGGCAACTCTTCGCATCGACTCAGTTCGATGCGTTGCTCGGGACAACTTAGCTCTCGTATCGTTTTGCATCGATACATTCTTTCGGTCCACGCGACTCGTTGAGTCAACGCTTCAGCGTAATGCGTCGTGCGGAGCGGGACATTACAGTGGCTCCTGGAATATGTACGCTCTGTTAGTTATACGAGGCGCTCCCTACCATTGCCTATAAGAAATGTTGCCTTCATCTGCATTACGTTGGAACAATAGTAAGACAAATATATTTGTGTACGCTATCTGTCCAAGTATACTACTAAGTTGGAACTTACATTCATCTGCGTGCCTTATCCGGGGAAGATTTGCCATACTATAATCCTGGAACCGCCTAAACCAGGAAGCTCTAGCAGAATCAATTCTGTTTCTTGCATTAGCTATATCATAACTCATGCATGGAGGGTCAGGCGGGATTATCTGGCAATAACCGAATTGTCGTAGAACGCGGTCTGCTGGATGATACATAGTATAGCGATCATATATAATAAAAGATTTGTGTAGGCTTAGCTCGAACGCTGTCCTTATTTCTGGACCGTTTTCATCATCCGAGTAGGGTATCCATATAACCTATTGAAAGACAATTATTCATGATAAATTTGTACCAAATTATTAATTGGAATGACTATACTAAATTTATTAGTTACCTCATTCCACTGCAACGTATCAAATTCTCCCCGATACAGTGAAACATCTCTGTGTAAATTATGATGTGGGTCCACTACATTTGTGGCCCATCGCGTAGCAAGCGAAAAAATTCCAATATCACTTGGAATGCTGGTTACAGGTCGACCAATAAAAAAATGTTCGTAACACCATACCTACGATAGAAATAATTCGATATTCAAGAAAATGTATATAATTGAAATCAATTTAGATATTGATTTTTCATTACCTGAACCAGCGTCGCGCACCCACACAAATTTTTGGAACCATTCGATCTTGTAAATTCCGTCAAGCTGGCATATAGATACGCTAATGTAGCAGCTCCCCATGCATGACGAGTAGGTACTTTAAGATCATCTAAGAAAGGTAGCAGTCGTACGTTTATTCTATTTCCCTGTCCGTCGGGAAATAACATTGCCCAGGACAAACAGAGCAAATATGCTCTAGTACAGCAAAGTATCTGCAAATTATGAAACTAACATATTAAAATTAACTCGCTATTAAAATTAATAAATATTAGCTAAAATTATCAAAGAGGGACATACCCTGTAATCATCGACCGCGACTGGACCGTCGATAGTCCTATCTAAATCCATAAAGTTACCCTGAAGCCAAGTTATCGTGACAAAACTCCTTGCTCCTAGGTCCGCAGGGGGCGTAATGCCTAGATATCTCCTGACTATTTCACACGGATTTAAATGTGTAAAATATATTGGTTCACCTGTAATAGGTAATCCTAGAATATTTGCGACATCCCAGAGTGTGATTGTCATTTCACCAACAGGCAACTGAAATGCGTTGCGTTGAGGCCACCAACGCTCAGCGAGACTAAATATGAATTTGTCTTTTATGTTTAACGACTTCTGTAATCGGTCCCCCGGGAATAAATCCGTCATTCAATTGAGCCATCTGTTACATTTTTTCGAAAATACAATGAGTAATATAAATATTCAAATAAAATCATAATTTAATTTTGTTCAAGAGTTACTTACATGAGAAAGAGGAGGATGAAGGTGAAGATGAGGATGAGAATGAAAATGAGGATGAAGAACAAGTGTAAGAACCCGAAGCCAAGTTATGTGAAGAAGAAGAAAGAAGGAGAAATTTATAAAGAAGATGGGAGTCTCAAATGGAGTTCCGGCCAAAAAAAATTTTGCTTCCCAATGAGGCAGCAGTAGAGGAAGACCACGTTGGAGACTCCCCCAAACCCGAACCCCAACGCACTGACTATCCTGCCATCCCTAACCCGAACCCCAACGCAGTCCCGTAGAGTAATACGAACCCCAATGCAGTCCCGTGGAGATGGCGCGCTCTGCTGTCTCTGACGACTGACCGCGCGCTCTGCCACTGGCCACGACTGACGACTGACCGTGCGCTCTGCCACTGGCCACGACTGACGACTGACCGCGGTCCAACGCACTGCCACCACTGCGCGCCATCAATGATGGCGCGTCCAACGCGCTCCCAACGCCATGGCGCGCTCTGCCACGCTGGCCCGCCTGCGCGCTCTGCCACGCTGGCCCGCCCCGCTCTGCAACTGGCCCCACTGCCACCGCGCGCCATCACCGATGGCGCGCCCTTCTTCCTCTCTCCTTTCTCTCCTGCCACGCACCCGCGCGCCATGAGACTTGACGCTCCTTTATCCAAATTGCAATTTTCGTAAACTTCTTACTTTTTCTACAATTTCGCTAAATTACTTTACCCCCTATGAGAATTTCTGAAATGTTAATGTTGGTACAGCAAATTGGTATTTACAGGTTATTAACCTAGCATGTGATAAGAAGTATTTGAAAGGTATAAGTGAATATTACCATGTTTGGCCCGAGATGGCTAGAATAGTAGAATGTCATGTAGGTTTATCTGTTTTGTTGAAGGCTTAAATCTATGTAGCAACAAGATATCTATTTTGCTTTTTGGTGCTTTCTTCACTGATGTATTACATCTCCACCAAGTTTGATGGCACACAGGATTTTTTATTTATTTATTTATGAAGTAAATAGTATTTCGGAGCATTTTGTGTCATTTACTCGTGTGGATTGACAACAAAAGGTCATTTCCAATTAACCTCAGTGCTTGTTTTAAGATTGCTTTGGTTCATGAATTTCATCTATGGTTTACTTCAAACTTTTAGGGTCCGCTTGGATTGAGGGTTAAGGGAGTTAAGTGAGGGAAAATTAAGTGAGGGAAAAATAAAATCATACTTGGTTTGAGGGTGAAGGTTTAGGAGGGAGAGTTATAGAGGGTTAAGTGAGAGTTTATTTCACCCTCTTTTGTCCATTTTTTTAATCCCCCAAATTGAAGGATTAAGGAGGATGATTGAGGAATTTTGTTTAAAAAGTCATAAATACCCCTCATTTGTTCTATAAAATATCATAATTTTTTTCCTTTTTTTTTTCCAACATGTTGTTCCTTACCTTCCTAATTTGTGAAGATATTTTGACAAGTTATAATTAAAATTTTAATCAAATTTAATTTTATGACATATATAATAAGGTTATTTTGGTAATTATCATACTTTTATTAATTCTTTTCTCACTCAAAACCTCAAATCCAAGCAAGAGTTATTAAATATCCCTCACTTAACTTTTCCTCCAATCCAAACAAGGTTCTATGTATTGACTCTACTCCCCCTCACTTAACTTCTCCTCATTTAATTCCACTTAACTCTACTCTTTTTTTTTCCCTCAATCCAAGAGACCCTAGTGATTCGAGAATATATGTTTATCAAAATTGGAAGGACTGAAAAATAGTTGACGTGTAGAAATGTCCTATAGTTTTCCTACTAGTTAAATTTAAGCATTATTACTAGTCACATATCTTGCCAAGTGAATAGTCATGGCATCCATATATTTGTATGCGTGTAATAGACTAAGTTTGTACAGCGTAAAACAAGATCACTGATATCAAGTAAAGTAAAGGAAAGAAAATCAATTCTTTGCCTTTTTTTTTTTTTTTTTTTTTTTTTTGGAAAACTATAATTTTTATTTATTTATTTATTTCTGGTGTTTGGAAAGGTCCAAAAAAAATTGAAAGGAAAAGTGAATAATTGGGGATAAAAAAAAACAATTTGTTTAGTGAATTACTTGGGGAACGGCACAATCGAGTCACCGAAAATGGGATACGAGAATCATGCTTAGAAAGTTGTTACCAAGCGCTTTATGTTCTTATGTAACTTTTACCCATTATAGAACGCATTGTGTTTCTATTCTGCTCCTTGTCGAGATACTAATTCAGGCAGTTTTAAGGAAAACTTACCCCTCGCAGTTTGCTTATACTTTCTCCCCATTCAAAATCCTTCTGCCGATAATCAAAGCAACCCACGACAACTATCCTTTCAAAAAAAAAAAAAAAATGAAAATTCTTCGATGGACAACGCCTATTGTGCAATACCATCGTCCAAAAACTATTTTTTTTTATTTAAAGATTCCAGAAAAGGGATCACAGAGAGACGATCACTTAGTTGGTGACAATTTTCACAATGATAGGGGAGTCCTAATGGTGATTACATTGCTCAAATTTTGAAAAGAAAAAACCAAGCACACGGATGATTAGTCTGACAGCAACCGGATGATTTGGAAATCTCGAATGGAGGGCCAAGCAAATACTTTTTTGTGTGATGATGACTCTAAAAATTTTGGGAAAAAAAAAAAATTCAGTATAAAATATAGAGATATTTTAGCTAATGTTCCTATTTAAAACTAAGCATATAACCTCACTTATTTTAAAAACTGGCAAATGTCTCCATTATGTGTAAAAATTTAGGTTAAAATAGTAGGGGTATGTTTTAATTTTCAAATGTTGCATACAAAGGAATTGGAGCCTTCACTATTTTTTTTAATAAGTGAGGGTATATGTTAGTTTTCATATTTGTAGTGGGGACATTTGCAAAAATATCTCTAAAATATATTACAAATGAATCATTTATTCATATATTTTTTTCCCACAGAAATAAAAAAACAAAAAAAAAAAAATATTGCTGCCACTTTAAAGGAGCGAGAACTCGAACTAATGTCTTATGTCTAAACCCAATAATTTCACAAAACTTGGAAAAGGAAAACACAACTAGCAAAGACCTCCCAATTAACGTTCACCAGCCCATATCGCTCCAGCCCATAATGCTATACCGCTCCCCAATAAAAATTATAATTTTATATAGTACATTTATCTAATGTATTAATTAATACTAATTAAATAAATACTACTAATTTATAATATATTTGTTTAATTAGTGATTACATAAGTATATAATACAATAATTAATTATCAATTTAGTAAATATTATTATGTCTATTTTTTAGATGTATTCTCTTAGAGCATCCTTAGTAAGGCTCATCCTTAGATCCAATTTCTACATTCAGAATTTTAAAGCTTATTTTATAGAATAGTAAGTCCCATCTTGTCACGTCCCGATCCCGAAGGATCGAAAACTAGCCATTGGGCGTGATGCCGTACAAGTCTAGATTGTACTTGTACAAGGCAAAACCATTACAGCTCCTGGTATTTTTCAGAAAACATCGACAACACAGCAAAACCAAGCAGATACCTTGAAGTCACACAAGATATGAAGAATGTATATCTTTATTGATAATCATAATGGATTACAAGACTTGTAGCGGAATACAGAGTTTACAATTGATTACAAGACTCTTGAATAACCAACTGAATGTATACACTTGCCCTTTATGCTACAAATGAATATACCGACTTCTTTACAATGAACTTGTCAATATGGCTACAATCTCACTGGTACAACTGAATTATACTGTTCCATACATTATGTCTGGTATAGAAGAAGACATCATCTTGAAAGAAGAGCTTCTGCACACCCATCCGATTCATCGATGCCAAGCACTAATTCACAGAATTTTCCCCAAGCAAATACCTGTAATATTGTCCACAACGTGGGTCGGCACATCATCAATGTACTGGCGAGCGGTGTTGGCCCAACTCACCTAAGAAGACAATACTAAGTAATCATGTTACAGAACATTATTAACAGTGGTCTTTCTCGTTGCCTTAGGGTCAATTTCATATTACAGCCGACAAGAAGTAAAGCATGCAAATCTCATAGCCAACATAATTTAAAGCATACTGTTATCACCCTTTGGTGATTCTTACCCACGGTCGTGTAGCCATCCCTGTACATTTATAATACTTACTCTGCCTGCACAAGACATTGTTAGGAACAATATCATGATTCAATATAAATATCATCGTTCAGGTGATTCTTACCAACAACCGACATCCTTTCCTGTATTTGAGTAATAACTTACTCTGCCTGCATAAGACATCATTAGCACCGGACTTATCTATATGAAGGTCACTGGCGACACGCCATCTTGGACCGACTTACAGGTATACGGCGCCCTTACAATGCAGGTAGCTAGCCCCACTGCAAGTCCCGTATACCGTGCTACTTGTAAGCCTCCTGAATTTCAGGATTTATTTTTATTTTTCTGAATGAATTGTTTTCGATAAATATATTATTATTTAATTGTTTAGATCATTAATGTGCCTTTCCGTAACTTTGACTTCTGGAGCGTCAGGGATGCCAATCTCTGTAAACTCTCTTCACGAGTTTTGAAGTAGACAAGATTATCGATGTTTTGATATATCATGTCCCACTTGAACTTGTTCCCTTGTGCTCTTTTTGTATCGCGCAACTTCGGGTCAACTTAGACCGATTAATCATTCAATAATTATTCCCACTTTTATTTTTGATCGTCGTTTACACGTTGCCGTGGCTTTTAATTTAGGAGCACCAGACCAGTCGTTTTCTCAGAACCAACTTCTCATAAATGATCTACTCGAGACGCTCTCCACCCATGACCTTCGTGTCCCACTCAGACACTCCATTTTGTGCTTCATTTTCTTCGCACAATTCTCGGGTTAATTTAGGCCGATTAATTATCTACCGTAAAACCTGATTTAATTTTTCATTTAATTTTCGGGCCCGACATCGATCCAATCCAGTTGACCTAATATATGGCCCTGGCCAGTTTTGAGCCTACTAGGCACGTGCCACTTGAGCGCCATCGAACTGATTTTTCTTGTGCTCCAATTTCGTCTATGATTTTAAATAGTTTAAAATTATTATTTTAATTAAATCTTGGCTTCGACTTTGTCCAAACTTGGTCCAACGTCCGACCCAGTTTGACATGGACCCTACCATGACAGCCCATATATCCCACTGATGTGTCTGCATTTTTTTCCCTATTTGAAAATACGTTTATTTTGTATAAATATCTTTATTTCTCTCTCTTTTATATATGTGTATATATATACATATATAATATATTTAAATATCTCCCTTTCTCTCTCCTCCTTAAAACACTCACATACATCACCCCCTCCCCTTTCTTTACAGCACACAACACCCCCCCTTTGGCCGACCTCTCTCTCTCTCCCCCCTCTCTCAAATATCTCTCTCTCCCTCTCTCACACTTTCTATACATATGATATGTATATACCCATACACCACTCTCTCTCTCTCTTTATTAACTTAAACACACACACCCCTACTCCACCACCACAGCCCCCCCTCACGTACACCACCACCACCATGAGCAACACCACCTACAGCCACCACCTCCACCTCTCTTCCTCCTCCATTAAAGCCATCACCACCACCATTCTCTTCATCACCATCCCCACCATCAACACCACCCCATCACCAACACCACACTACACCACCACCCTTAGCCACCACTCCCACCATGCACCACCTCCGCCGCCGCCACACCGTGCCCCGGCGATCGCCGCCGTGCCGTGCGCCACCATGTGGCCGGCGCACCCCCGCAGTAGCAGCAGCGAGGCAGTCGCAGCAGCGCGCGCAAAGCCGCAGTAGCGCGTGCACAGCTGCGCGCGAGACCGGCTAACCGCGCGGTGCAGCGCCGCCGCCGCCGGCCGTGGCCGGCCACCCATGGCCGGGCGACCTCGGGCGAGGCCCTCCCTTGCCGCCTTCGTCCTCCCCGACGCGAGAAACAGACTATTCGTGCGTTTTGCACGGAATCCCGTCGACGCGCTCGCGAACGAGATCCAGAATTGGCGCCTGGTTGCAGCAACTTCGCACGCGTTTTTCGGGAGATCCGACCGTTGGATCGGCGATTTCTTCGCTCCTTCTCAATCTCGGTATATCCCTCTTCACCTCTGTCAAGTTTGAACCGTTAATTTCGTCGTTTGATACATCAAAACCGGCCACCAAGTTGACGTTTTAAATTGAACTATTTTTTGACAGTTTCGTGACACCAACTTCGCGGGTTCGTATCTTCGTCGTCGCAGCTCCGTTTTGCGCACCGTCAGTTCCGATGCACAGCTGGTATAACCCTCTTCCTGCCTCCTTTAGATTTGTTTCATTTTAAGCACGTTCGGTTGGTCGAATTCGACGCCAAAGTTGGCCGTCCGAATTTTTTAATTTGCATTTGTTAAATTCCACTTTTGAACCCGGGACTCTGGATTCAATTTCTGACACCACCAGTAGACTCGTGGCGTCGTTCTGGCATATTTTCATATAAAATTTGCTTAATTTGGAGAACGTGGGCCCTGGCACGCATTTCGGTGCAAAGCGGGTCCCACTTTTCGAGTCAACGGGTCACTTTGAGTTCGGCTCATCGGAATCCAATTCCGGATATACCGTTGAGTTCGTATCGTCATTCTGGACTCGTTGACATATAATTTGCTGAGTTTTGAAGACATTTGCTCCGGCACGCATTTCGGTGCAAACTGGATTTCAAGTGTCCGCGTCAACGTATCATTTTGAGATCGGCACATCGGAATTCCATTTCGGACATACCGTTGGGTTCGTATCATCATTCTGGATTCGTGGACATATAATTTGCTAGGTTTTGTAGACTTCTATCCTGATATGTTTTTCGGTGCAAAGTGTGTCCAACGGCGGACATCATTTTGACCCGAAGTTACCGTTTTGCCCCTGTGTCCAAATTGGACTTATGGGTAGGCTATCCTAGCTGATTTGACCGTTCTGGACACGTTGATGATATTTATTTTATCGTCCGACAACATTTGTAGATTTTGATTATGTATTATCCTTAATTTATAATTAATTATTTTTCAATAAATTGTTACTTTCTGGTTTTAAATTTTTATATATATTTTAATTGCTGTAAAAAAATCTGGAAAAAATTGTATTTAAATACTATGTTAATTTAGATAATTTATTATAATTTTTTCAGTATTTAATAAGTACTTTTGGTATTTTATAAAAATAGAAAAACAGAACTCATTTTTAGTATATTTATGCTTGCTGATTTTTAATAAATATTTATGAAGGTTTATAAATCCCAGAAAAATTAGTATAAATTTCTATAATTAACAAGGATCATTCTGGTACTTTATTTTATATATAATTTAGCTTTTTGTCTATCTCAAAAATTGTTGGAACTTAGGGTACAGTTTGATTTAATTATTGAATAATTATGACTTGCAATATTTTGTGTTGTTTTGAGTTATTGTAGTATTGGACTTCACCCCGCACTAGTGTAAAGACCCTAGAGAATTAGTTTGGATATAGTGGCACTCCACATTAGACTTTTATGCTAGGTCCCCACTTGGCTAGTATCCAGTTAGGAGTCGTATCACACCACTTGTGTAATATTGAACATAGCTTAGAACTGAGTTTGTATATCATTATTGACAGGACACCAGGCATCTATATCTTCGTACTAGTATTCTTGCTTTGCTCGAGGCAAGTACATCTACAAACTCATTTACTGTCTTTTAATGCTAGAACATGTATTAACCGAGGTAGCAAGTTAAATCTTCACATGTTACATTAATTTAGTTTCTACCCTGCTTAGGACAATTATCATATCTTCACATGTTTCTTACTGGTTCCCCGTACATATTTCACTATGCTTACATCTGTCCGAGTATTCACATGTTTTACTGCTCTCAGTACTTTCACCTGTTTTACTGCTATTAGTACCTACCGTACTTTATACCGATCCCAGTATCTCTCACATGTTTTTACTGTTCTCGTATCTCTCACATGTTAGAATATGGGTTATGGAGAAACTGTTAGTAGTGTACGTGACCATACCCCCTTCTTCCGTACGTCTGTACCGAACAAAGTTTCATTTTATATGATTACTGCGTCGTAGGCCTTTATATCAAGGCGGAGTTGTGCGTATGTACATCTATCGCCCTATCACTTGTACGAAAGTACATTTCATTATGTACCACAGCACATTGTACATCTATTGACCGATCACGTACTTGCTACAGTTTTAAACATTACATATACATCTATCTTTATGACATATGTATCCTTGCCATGATAGATTATGAGATATACCATGATTCCAGATATGCCATGTTCCCTGTGTTACTATGATACTGTGATCCCAGTTGTACCATGAGGCCATGTTTCTAGTATTTTCTGTTTTATAGACTTATCACACCATGTTTCTTGTTGTACATCTCTTTCATTATATGTTCAGTACTTTAGTTGTAGAGGTTGTACTTGCTCCCGTCCTGACAGGATAACGTTGTAGGTTCACTTTTTGAGAAAGAAATGCTATGTGATTGATATTATGGTACTGCATTGAGGACCTGGCCTTAGCTCCAGAAGAGGCCCCAGCGGGGAACCTTGCTTAGATATCTTTCTTGCGTTTTGGGACTTAGACTTTGGTCTGTACTTATATTTGGATACTGGACTTTGTCTCCAGTTAGATACTTGGAAGTGTATTATTTAAGTCTGTGCTTATGTTACCTTCGCTTATAGATGCTGTGTTGTGATGAACTTTAAATATAATTTTAGAACTGTTAGCTGCTTAGATCCTTTATTGTCTATTCTTAGAACAGCTTACTACGCTTTGACCAAGCGTAGGCTGGACATGGCTCGTCCCGGCCCAACAATTTGGGTAACGGGTCGTGACACTACTACTTCAGCACTGCTACTACTTCAGCATTGGTTCCCCCCAGGACGAACCGGTTTCCAAGGCCCACGAATACCGTTCGAGGAACCACCTTGTCGACAAGTTGTCCATGACCATGCAACTATATGCAACTTATCTATAAAGGAAACATATAATACATGGTAAGGAAAACTAAGTAATAACCCATCATTCTCATTCGTATTGCCCTCTTACCATCTTTCCAGGATCTTGGCATAATCAACATTCTACATCGGCGACAGGATAATAGAATGTTGTTACCCAATCCTTTTGCCACATCTTTGATACCATACATCTTTCCAACCAAACTTTCAATATACTCACCGCCCAATTCATGGGACCTAACATCTCATTAGCATACATTCATTCGAATGTAATTCAAGCATACTCACTGCCCAGTTCCTGGGTCTTAACATCTGTTTTACCATCTATTCATCGAGCCAAAGCTCAACATACTCACCGCTGTCACGACCCGCACCCGCTAAAAGGGCACGTGACGCGACAACGCCCAGCCCTCACCGAAAAATCGGCGTGGAACGCTGTGGATTTTCTACTTCTAAACAGTTTATATATATAACAAAAACCTGTCAAGTCCATGGTCAACTCCGAACGGAGGACAAGCAATGAATATATATACGAGTACTCAATCACGACTCTAAGATAACAAAGTAAAGACTGAAATGAAAAGACAACAAGACGATAAAATAATATATAGCCTGTCAAGTCCAACACAAGAATATATACAGTCCAAGTCTCTAATACAGTCCCAGAATATAATAAAATAACAAGTAGCAAGCTGGAGACAAGGTCCAGTCCAAAATGTCTAACCTAACTAAACTAAGCTAAAGGCTCGTCGGGCGGAGCTAAGCCCTGCTGAACCAAGGTCTCCAAGTCTACGCCCACTACGTCAACCGGACCGTAGTAGGTAGGACAATCCTCCTCGCCATAATCTATAAAATTTTGTCAACATATCCAGTCAGGATGGAACGAGCACAAACCTCCATAACAGTTCTAGTTAGACGATATTGAAAATGTAGCAGTAAATAGAGAGAATCTACGAGATAAATAATGTGTACATGAATCATGGTAAGGCATATCAAGACTGTAATCTGAATGTAAGAACAGGAAAAACAGTATAAATTATGTACAAGAATCTGGAACTATATCTATGTGAGTTTAGTATTAGTTTCAACATGTGATCGGCTTAGAACTTGATACAATGTTTGGCCTGGCTAATCATACGTGAGTGTATGATTAACACTATACAATGATGATACAATAATATCTGTGGGGTATTGATCACATCTCTACGCTAACACCCCCATCCCTGACCAATATAGTGGATCCAGTCATGACACGTCATGATACATATTCTCTGAGAGGGTAGCTAGCCTTCGCAGGAATCGTATCTATACAATGAACAATAAACAATGTAGACTTGCCCAGTGTATACCATATATAAGAGGAATAACATCTTATGACGGAATCTAGACAAATATCAATCCATGTGAACAATGTGTCAAGAGAACAAGGATAATCTGCACTAAATACTAGAAACAAAGACGATATCATAAAACAGAAATATTATCAGAGAATGTACTCGCCTGTACTGTGATGGATAAGTCGACTGAGTCCAAGATCAGTGCCTCGAGGACCTATAGATGGAATACTGTATCAATATAATGGTTTGGAAGTAAAATTAAGTCATACTGAGTCAAAATAGGTCAAGACACGTCAAACTAAGTCAATCTAGGTCAAACAAGGTCAAACTAGATTGTACGGGGTCAATCTAAGTCATATTAGACCTAACAAAGTCATACGAGGTCAAGACAACTCTAGTTGGGTCATACTTGGTCATGGAAGGACATTGGAAATCCATCCGAATCAAACTAGGTCAAAAATTGGCTTACCGTTGACTTTTGGTCAACGGGTCAACTCTGGTCAACTCTAGGTCATCTCTAGGTCATCTCTAGGTCAACCCTAGGTTACTGGTGACTAACAGTTGACTTTCGGTCAACTGCACAAGTCTAATGAAATTTGGAACTAAATTGGGTAAAGTGTTGACCCATAGTTGACTTTTAGTCCAAAAAATCAACCGTGGTCAACCGGGTCCAAGACTAGGTTTAGACAGCTAATCCTACTCATTACCAACCTATACAACCCATATCCAAGTCCATCTTGGACTTGGAAACTCAAATCTTGGCCGTAGGCCAAATCCCTATTTTACCCTTTTTAAGGGTAAAATTCTACCCTCGGCGATAATCCCGTTAGCCTATCTACGCTAGTTATTTTGACCCGATCTCCCTAGGGTAGTAGGGTACTATCCTATAGGTTCGTTATCTACCATAATACCTAAGTAAAGTAGACGTCTAGTCCACCTTACGGCCCGTTGCAGAAATCTCGAATATTTCGAGATACGCACTGACACGGCGCGATACCGGCGCCCTATGACCCCGATTTCCACCCGGGAGCTTACCCGCAAAATCTAAATCACGTAACCTAGGCCTATGTCAAGTTTCGTCGCGATCCGACGCTCCGGGCTCAATTTCGCCCTCTAACTCGATTTCTAACAAAACCCTCTCTATTGATTCTCGATTCTAACTCTTCTTGATTCTCGATTCTAATTTCCCTTCTTCTCAACTCCTCTAATCTCCCTCTTCTTCTCTTATTCCTCTTCTTAATCCTCCCTCTTATTCTTCTTCACTTTTCCTTATTCCTCTAGTTTCCTTCTCAAATTCTAAATCCTTAAACTCTTTTCCTATTTTTCTTATTCACTCTTCTTTTCTCCCTTCTTTCTATCTAATCTCCTTATCTAATCTTCTATATATAAACCTATATATATCTATATATATACCTACATATATATACTAAGTGGGGGGGGTTTATAGGGTGCTAGGGGGGTCACAATGGGGGTCAATGGGGGGGGGGGGTTTGGGACTGCTAGCTGCTGCTGCTGCTGCAACTGCAAGCTGCTGCTGCTGCAGCTCCTGCTTGCTGCTGCTGCAGCACCTACTGCTGCTGCTATTGTTATCTCTTCTTCTCCTCCTCTCTATACACATATACACCCACACACATATACCTATATATACACACATATATACATATGTACACACACCTATACATATATATATACACACACATATACACATATATACACTCACCTATACATATATATATACACACACTCTCACACACACAACCACCACCATTCTCATCCTCTCCTCTACCACTCTCTACACACACACACAAATACATACATACATACATATATATTCCTATATATATATATATCTATACATACACATATATATATATATACACACATATATACACCATTTACCCATAATCCCCTTTAATTAAACCACTTAACCAACTCTAGTGAAAAACCTACAAAATAGGGGCAAAGTGTAGAGAATGAGATTCTCTACACTTAATGTGAATGTCATAAATGAAAAGGGAAATTAATGGAGGAGTTAAATGTCATACCTATGCTTGGAGGAGGAAGAGAAAGCTTCGGAGGAAAAGAAATTATGTGGAAGAAGAAGAAGACTTAGGTGAGAAGTAAACAAAGAAAAGAGGGGGGGGGGGGGTTCATAGCCATGGCCGGCCACCCATGTGTGGGATATTGGGTTGG
Source organism: Iris pallida (assembly GCA_029216955.1). NCBI lineage: Eukaryota > Viridiplantae > Streptophyta > Magnoliopsida > Asparagales > Iridaceae > Iris > Iris pallida. The sequence continues at coordinate 3,844,757 of JANAVB010015800.1, forward strand.
GATCCAATAGCCCACAACCCAATAACCTAAGTTTGGTTCAATTTGAAATCGGGTTGGTTCGGTTTGATTTCGGTTCGATTCTAAACGACTATTTAAGTCTCTAAAATGACTAATTAAGTCATGGAAAATAGGTTAATAATTTCTAGCCTATTTTTGATGGTACATGGGCTAAGCCCAGCTAGTATGGGGGTCCCACTAGGGTCCAGGCTACCCGGGTCTCCAAATTGGGTCCGAATTGGATAAAATTCAAACCGACTCAAATAAATTCCTAAAAATCATATAAAATCAAATAAAATTCCTAAAATATTTTAAAACTTGAAAATGACAAAAATACTCCTAATTTGAAAACTGGGGGTGACAAATCTACCCTCCTTAAAAAAAAATTCGTCCTCGAAATTCAAACGGTCGTACTCTTCTCTAGGTCAAGCACCCAACAATCAAGGTCTACTAAATTTTATCCTAAGTTATATAACATGTAATCTAGAAAATCAGAACACATGCATGGTTTTAAATCTCTACAGTATCATGTTATTGCAGTCTTCATTGGGGTTTTCTATTTAATCTAGCATGATCATCACATATGCAAACTAAAGGTACTAAGAAAGTAATCATCAATCAATGGGCGGAAAGAATAGGTAAAAGAAAGAGCAAGACCCTACCTCCTAGTCCAATGCGTACAGGATCCTCAACTGTCATCGCAAAAGCCCTGTCCTGGCGAGGTATATCCCGCTGCTGGTGGAGGGAGTGATGCGGTGCCACAGGTGGCCTACCCTGTGCTCCCTGAGCTGCACGGCGATGGTTCGAAGGACAATCCCTCGCCTGATGCCCCTCGGTGCCACAGTATAGGCACAATCCCAAACGTCTCCTGCAAACCTCCCAGAGATGTCCGGACCTCTTGCAGTAGTGGCAAGTAGGTGCCTGCTGCGTCGGTCCCTGCTGCTGCTGCCGGGGCACCTACTGAACTGGTGCCCTGATCGGAGCAGGAATCTGCTGCGAGCGTTGCGGAATAGAATGATGCTGGAGTTGAGGACGCTTAGCAGCCCCCGCGCTGCTAGTAGTCCCCGAAAACTGATCACGGTCCCTCTTGGGCTTCAAGCCCAACTCCCTCTCCACCTTCCGAGCCTCTGCGTAAACCTCCACATATGTCGCGTAGAAGGAAGGGATCAGGATCTTGATATCCCATGCCAATCCCTCCCGGAAGCGCTCCGCTCGGATCACCGGGTCACTCACCATGTACTCGGCGTATCGGCTCAGCCGGCCGAACTCCGCCGCATACTCCTCTACGGTCATACTGTCCTGCTGCAGGTTCTGGAACTGCCGTACCAGGCCAATCTTGTCCGTGGAGGAAAAGAACTTCTCTCTGAACAGGGCCCGAAACTCAGCCCAAGTATGGCCCTCTCCTGCAAAAGCCGGCTCGTTCCGGAACCATGTCCGGGCAATATCTAACAACTGCAATCCAACCGCCTCGACCCTCAGGTCGGCTGCCAGGCGGCAGGCCCCCATCTGGCGCTCGATATCCTCGAGCCAGTCATCAGCGTAAATAATGCCCTCTGTCCCCCTGAAATCCCTCGGACCAAGCTTCTTGAAAGCCTGGATATCCCCAATCTTCGGCTGCTGCTGCTGAACCTCCCTCTGTGGAGCCTGACGCTCCACTGCCGCCATAGCCAATCTGTGCGCATCCTCCATGCCCTGGCGTATGACCTCTGTCTGCCTCAACTGAGCCTCGTGCTGAGCCTCGTGCTGAGCCCGCTGGGACTCAAGCACCTGGTGGAAGAACGCTAGCATCTGCCCCATGTCTGTGGGCAGAGGAGGCAATGGAGGAATAGCTCCGATCATCACCGGAGGAGTCCCCTGCTGAGGAGGAAGAATACCCTCGGCAGCTCCCACTGTAGCCCCTGGCACTACGGGAAGAGTACCCGCAATGGCCCCAGGGATGGTCATAGAGGTAGCTGGAGGAGTACCCCCAAGAGCCCCAACAGAAGTCCCATCAGCCGGGGAAGTAACTGGAGCCTGTCCGCCAGAGGTGGCAGACCTCTCCGTCTCCCCGTGCTCCTCGCCAGGAGAATGAGTCATCAATATCCTGGAGACAAATTGAGAAGAAGATATCAATATGGCACATGAAGGCAATATCAAAGGAGGACAGCTAGAAAGCAGTAAATCGATATCAAAGACGGTAAGCAAGATAAGCAAGGAAAGATCCTACTGTGATTGAGTACTCTTAGCCTATAGCCTATCCTAGATACGTACCGCAGGCTCGTAATAGCACTCTAAGTCGAGCGCCACTACGACATCGCACTAATTGCGACTTCAGGACCTGCGTGGGCCACCACTAAAACGTGTCACGACCCGCACCCGCTAAAAGGGCACGTGACGCGACAACGCCCAGCCCTCACCGAAAAATCGGCGTGGAACGCTGTGGATTTTCTACTTCTAAACAGTTTATATATATAACAAAAACCTGTCAAGTCCATGGTCAACTCCGAACGGAGGACAAGCAATGAATATATATACGAGTACTCAATCACGACTCTAAGATAACAAAGTAAAGACTGAAATGAAAAGACAACAAGACGATAAAATAATATATAGCCTGTCAAGTCCAACACAAGAATATATACAGTCCAAGTCTCTAATACAGTCCCAGAATATAATAAAATAACAAGTAGCAAGCTGGAGACAAGGTCCAGTCCAAAATGTCTAACCTAACTAAACTAAGCTAAAGGCTCGTCGGGCGGAGCTAAGCCCTGCTGAACCAAGGTCTCCAAGTCTACGCCCACTACGTCAACCGGACCGTAGTAGGTAGGACAATCCTCCTCGCCATAATCTGTAAAATTTTGTCAACATATCCAGTCAGGATGGAACGAGCACAAACCTCCATAACAGTTCTAGTTAGACGATATTGAAAATGTAGCAGTAAATAGAGAGAATCTACGAGATAAATAATGTGTACATGAATCATGGTAAGGCATATCAAGACTGTAATCTGAATGTAAGAACAGGGAAAACAGTATAAATCATGTACAAGAATCTGGAACTATATCTATGTGAGTTTAGTATTAGTTTCAACATGTGATCGGCTTAGAACTTGATACAATGTTTGGCCTGGCTAATCATACGTGAGTGTATGATTAACACTATACAATGATGATACAATAATATCTGTGGGATATTGATCACATCTCTACGCTAACACCCCCATCCCTGACCAATATAGTGGATCCAGTCATGACACGTCATGATACATATTCTCTGAGAGGGTAGCTAGCCTTCGCAGGAATCGTATCTATACAATGAACAATAAACAATGTAGACTTGCCCAGTGTATACCATATATAAGAGGAATAACATCTTATGACGGGATCCAGACAAATATCAATCCGTGTGAACAATGTGTCAAGAGAACAAGGATAATCTGCACTAAATACTAGAAACAAAGACGATATCATAAAACAGAAATATTATCAGAGAATGTACTCGCCTGTACTGTGATGGATAAGTCGACTGAGTCCAAGATCAGTGCCTCGAGGACCTATAGATGGAATACTGTATCAATATAATGGTTTGGAAGTAAAATTAAGTCATACTGAGTCAAAATAGGTCAAGACACGTCAAACTAAGTCAATCTAGGTCAAACAAGGTCAAACTAGATTGTACGGGATCAATCTAAGTCATATTAGACCTAACAAAGTCATACGAGGTCAAGACAACTCTAGTTGGGTCATACTTGGTCATGGAAGGACATTGGAAATCCATCCGAATCAAACTAGGTCGAAAATTGGCTTACCGTTGACTTTTGGTCAACGGGTCAACTCTGGTCAACTCTAGGTCATCTCTAGGTCATCTCTAGGTCAACCCTAGGTTACTGGTGACTAACAGTTGACTTTCGGTCAACTGCACAAGTCTAATGAAATTTGGGACTAAATTGGGTAAAGTGTTGACCCATAGTTGACTTTTAGTCCAAAAAGTCAACCGTGGTCAACCGGGTCCAAAACTAGGTTTAGACAGCTAATCCTACTCATTACCAACCTATACAACCCATATCCAAGTCCATCTTGGACTTGGAAACTCAAATCTTGGCCGTAGGCCAAATCCCTATTTTACCCTTTTTAAGGGTAAAATTCTACCCTCGGCGATAATCCCGTTAGCCTATCTACGCTAGTTATTTTGACCCGATCTCCCTAGGGTAGTAGGGTACTATCCTATAGGTTCGTTATCTACCATAATACCTAAGTAAAGTAGACGTCTAGTCCACCTTACGGCCCGTTGCAGAAATCTCGAATATTTCGAGATACGCACTGACACGGCGCGATACCGGCGCCCTATGACCCCGATTTCCACCCGGGAGCTTACCCGCAAAATCTAAATCACGTAACCTAGGCCTATGTCAAGTTTCGTCGCGATCCGACGCTCCGAGCTCAATTTTGCCCTCTAACTCGATTTCTAACAAAACCCTCTCTATTGATTCTCGATTCTAACTCTTCTTGATTCTCGATTCTAATTTCCCTTCTTCTTAACTCCTCTAATCTCCCTCTTCTTCTCTTATTCCTCTTCTTAATCCTCCCTCTTATTCTTCTTCACTTTTCCTTATTCCTCTAGTTTCCTTCTCAAATTCTAAATCCTTAAACTCTTTTCCTATTTTTCTTATTCACTCTTCTTTTCTCCCTTCTTTCTATCTAATCTCCTTATCTAATCTTCTATATATAAACCTATATATATCTATATATATATACCTACATATATATACTAAGTGGGGGGGGGGGGGGGTTTATAGGGTGCTAGGGGGGTCACAATGGGGGTCAATGGGGGGGGTTTGGGACTGCTAGCTGCTGCTGCTGCTGCAACTGCAAGCTGCTGCTGCTGCAGCTCCTGCTTGCTGCTGCTGCAACTGCAAGCTGCTGCTGCTGCTGCAGCTCCTGCTTGCTGCTGCTGCAGCACCTACTGCTGCTGCTATTGTTATCTCTTCTTCTCTTCCTCTCTATACACATATACACCCACACACATATACCTATATATACACACATATATACATATGTACACACACCTATACATATATATATACACACACATATACACATATATACACTCACCTATACATATATATATATACACACACTCTCACACACACAACCACCACCATTCTCATCCTCTCCTCTACCACTCTCTACACACACACACACAAATACATACATACATATATATTCCTATATATATATATATATCTATACATACACATATATATATATACACATATATACACCATTTACCCATAATCCCCTTTAATTAAACCACTTAACCAACTCTAGTGAAAAACCTACAAAATAGGGGCAAAGTGTAGAGAATGAGATTCTCTACACTTAATGTGAATGTCATAAATGAAAAGGGGAATTAATGGAGGAGTTAAATGTCATACCTATGCTTGGAGGAGGAAGAGAAAGCTTGGGAGGAAAAGAAATTATGTGGAAGAAGAAGAAGACTTAGGTGAGAAGTAAACAAAGAAAAGAGGGAGGGGGGGGGGGGGGGGGGGGGGGGGGGGGGGGGGGGGGTTCATAGCCATGGCCGGCCACCCATGTGTGGGCTATTGGGTTGGGATCCAATAGCCCACAACCCAATAACCTAAGTTTGGTTCAATTTGAAATCGGGTTGGTTCGGTTTGATTTCGGTTCGATTCTAAACGACTAATTAAGTCTCTAAAATGACTAATTAAGTCATGGAAAATAGGTTAATAATTTCTAGCCTATTTTTGATGGTACATGGGCTAAGCCCAGCTAGTATGGGGGTCCCACTAGGGTCCAGGCTACCCGGGTCTCCAAATTGGGTCCGAATTGGATAAAATTCAAACCGACTCAAATAAATTCCTAAAAATCATATAAAATCAAATAAAATTCCTAAAATATTTTAAAACTTGAAAATGACGAAAATACCCCTAATTTGAAAACTGGGGGTGACAACCGCCCAAGTATTTGGGACTTTGCCTTCATCTGTCATGTAATTCATAGCAATATCGTACAAGCATACAATTCATTTAGCCACAACAGTTTACGTTCAGGTGATTATTATCTTTCATTATCTTTCCAAATTCTATGCAAGGTGTTATTGAGCAAACTCAACAAGAAACATAACATACTTATCCTTATTTTAAGCTTGAAGCTAAAGGATCTTTGAAGGGTTCAACACTACTCACATTTATAGGACGATTCCCGCCACGATCGCATAGCCTTCCAAGCGATCCTTCGCATAATCCCAAGTCCAACAAGGCTTTATCGAATCAACCATCCATCATAAGGCATCTTGCGGGTCGGGGCACTACACATCTCTAGTCTCATTTTCTACAATTCTTGTTCCATCCCACCTATAGGTGCTAAGGGTTGAGCCTCCAAATTTCTAGATTCTAGATTGTAGGAACTCATTTTATAGAATAGTAAGTTCCAATTTGGAGCTTTGCTCAAAAAAAAAGTTCCAATTTGGAGCCCAACTTTTTATATTCTAGATTTTACATTATTTTTTTCCATAACAATTTTTGACCACACAATCTTTGGGACCGAAGTTCACTTTATCATTTCCTACTATTCACATACAAATTCAACCCATTCTACATTTACTTTTTTTTTTTTTTTTGAAATTTTGGTCCCCAAATTGCATTGGAGAGTCCCAAGGGCATCATTAGTAAGGCTCATCCACGGTCATGGTCAGCCCTGGCCTAGGACGACTAGGACGACCGCCCAGGGCCCACGAAGTAGTAGGGCCTCAAAAATAATTTGTTTTATATATATATAACCTTTGTAATATGTAAAATATTAGTATGAATACGAAATAACATAGTGACTTACTTTGTGTAGTTGATTTTCACTTATACCTACTATATAAAAGGTCATGGTTTCAAGGCCTAGTGGAAGCATTTTGTTTCTTTTTTAAATGGTTTCATTTTTTTTTAAAAGGGACACCATTTTAAATTTTACCCTGGGTCCCGAAAACCTCTGGACCGGCCATGTCCACGGTCCCAATTTCTAGATTTAAAATTTTGAAACTCATTTGGTTAAATAATAAGCTCCATCCCTGGTCCCCATTTCTAAATTTTTGATCCCATCGCACCCATAGGACCCTAAGCTTGGAGCTCCCAACTTTTAGATTATAGATTGTAGGAACTCATTTTGTAGAATAGTAAGCTCCATTCTCGGTCCCATTTTCTAGATTTTAGATTTTAGATTTTTTTTACAACTAATTTTCAACCACACAATCTTTGGAACCGAAAATCACTTTATTATTTAATACTATTTTCTTACAAGTCCAATCTATTTTATATTTATTTTTTATTTTTTTAAATTTGGGCTTTTGAGCATCATTTAGGGGCTGTTTGGTTTCATCAAAGTGGGGGTGAAAGTGAGATCATTTGTGGTAATTCGAGTGACTTCGAGTGACTTTCTCTGTTTGGCTGCCAGTGTCTCGTCACTTGCATCCGTCCCATCCGACAGTGAAGAAAGATTTTTTTTTGGTCTCTCACCTCCATCCCACCTACCGGAGAAATGTGGAGTAACTCCAGGGAGGAGGAATTATTTATGCCAGTTGCAAGCTTGGAACTCTCTCTCCTTCTCTTCGTCTGTGGTCACCTTCTTCCTCTCCCGCCAACAAGGTGAGTCTCTCTCCTTCTCTTCGTCTCTGGTCACCTATTTTTGATGCTAATTTTTGAAAATAAGTGAAAAAAATTAGTTGATCCGTGCAAAAAAAAATTCGAGAAAGACAAGAAGTGGTAGATCTGCGGCTTTTTTTGTTCGAAAGTGGTAGATCTGCGGCTTTTTTTGTTCGAAAGTGGTAGATATGTAATTTTTTTTTCGACAGTGGAAATTAATGAGTAGATCTGTTATTTTTTGGGTTCGAAAAGGAAAAAAATTAGTAGATCTGGGTTATTTTCTTCGAAAATGAGAGATTTTTGTAGATCTATGTTGTTCTATGTTGAAAAATGGAAAAATTTGAAGATATATGCTGTTTTATGTTGGTAAAACTGAAATTAATGAGTATCAGTATATGCATTTTTGAGTATCAAACAGTTTAATGATATCTGCATTTTTATTTGTATATGTATGGTTGTGAATATGGATTGGATTACATTCTGGAACATGAACATTATTTGGCGGGTTTTGAATCGATGTTCATGTTCCAGTTCATGTTTGATTTCGAGCCCCATTATGTTCATGTTTCATTCTGAGCCCCATTATGTTCTTGCTGCTATTTATGTTAATTATTTGCTATTTTATTTATGCTGGTTTTGAATATGGATTGGATTTCATTGTTCATGTTTCATGAGTGATAACCATACCAATTTTTGATTTTGATAAGTATATTACTTGCAAGTGATAATCCAAACAATGAAACTCAACCATTTTACTCCCCACCAACAGTTTCAAGTGCTATCCAAACATACTAGTCACTTGTAGGGGAACCATATCCTACGTATCCAAATACAATTTAGAAGATGGCATACATTATAAATTACATTAATTTTATCATGTAAAAAGTGCTAGTTTCTCACTTTCCGGCACCAACCTGGAACCAAACAGGCCCTTGCTAATGTTATAAAGTGGACCAGACCGCCAAAATTAGCGTGAGATTTGAGTGGGTCGGTAACACACCCACAAACATTTCCCATTCCCCAGTTCCTTCAGCCGCTTCTCATCCTCCTCCGCCTTCTCCCTCCCCCTCTCTTCAAACACAAAACCATGCTCCGACTCGCCTTAAAAAAAGCCACAGCAGCCGCAGCGGCAATCTCCGCCGTCCGTCCCTCCAGGCCCTACGCAACCGACGGTCGGGACGTCGCCCGCCAGATGATCCGCTACGCCCTCGGCCACGCAAGGTCCCAGAAGTCAGGTCTAACAAATCGCCCCCTCCCAAATAACACCCCCCCCCCCCCCCCCCCCCCCCCCCCCCAAAACTAATTCTGAAAATATAAAAAGAAAATTTTCTTTTGTTCTTTTTGCAGCGGAGTCCTACTCCCAAGCCGCGATGATTCTCGAGCAGGGCTTGGCCAATGCTCGAGAGCGCGAGCCGGACGGGGACGAGACCGGGCTGTTCTTGCTTGCGATGTCAACTCTGCTCTACGAAAGGTTCTGTTGTTATATTTTTTTTTAAAAATTTTGCAATATTCACTACGTTTCATTCTACTTATTTGCAGTTTCGTCGATAGGTTTGAGTTGAATTGCAAATAAATATTTATTTCAGAGGGGAATTGCAAGACGCGGTCGAGAAGCTCCAGCTAGTTCGCCAGTCGGGAAGAGCCTCTCTAGACCTCAAAGGTATGCGTGCACTCAAGGTTGATGTCAAAATGCCTCAACAAGAAAAAAGTTTAACAACTTTTTTTTTGTTACAATTATTTGCAGTTGCAGCGTACGAAGCGCTGATCGGACTGGACTTGGAGGCAGGAAAGGTTTGTACAGATTGCGACATTTCTTTTTTGTAATGAATTTAGATGAGGGGTTTTGCACCGCAGGATGATGCTTCATCGGCACTTGCGGATGAGTTTGGCCAGCTGTTGGGTAACACACCCAAAGACAGTGCACCTGCGTTGGAAGTTCTGAAATTGCGGGCTAAAGCTGTGAAAGGACTTGTCCATATTCTTCGTGGGGATGTGAAGTCAGGTTTTGTGATCAATATATTACATCATTCGTTTATGAACTTTTATCGACAGTTTGCAGTATCGGCCCATACTGATTAGATACATCCGATACCGATACGGTTTGGCATGTCGCGATCCGATACCGACCGATACAGATACTAATCGATATCAATACTGGAGGTCTTTTCCCACTCAATTTGACAAAGAAAATTAAACGAAAAAGACTAATTGGCATAGTAATGTTGTAAAAACATGTAAATGAAGAAAACGTATTTATTGCAGGTAAACCAATCATAGGTGACTATTATTTTATTCAATTTCAAAACTATAACGAAACAACACAGAAAATACTTAAAATTACGTATAAATGCCTAAAATGTTTTTCCTAAAATTTTAATAATTTATTAATAATTATTTGCTTTCCGATACAAAAAAACCGTTACTCCGATCTAAAATCGCCGATACCACCGATAGCGATGATCACGATACTCATTGGAATGGTCCGATATCGATATTGCGAACCTTGCTTTTATCTTGCGATATTTGATGATAAGGTGATGTACGATATTTTTTTTCCATTTCAGCGGAATTGTCTTTAGGTGGGTGCCAAAATTGCAATATGGAAGGTGGTGAAGACCAGAATGGTACCTAAATATTCTTCATGAATTAAGGGACCTATGTTGAATACTTCATAGTATTCTCTGGAATGTTAAGTCTACTTGTTTATTTGCAGTAACTGCTGCTCTATCTTACGGAGAATATGCACATTGTACTGGAAACTTCTCGTTGGCAAAGGATCTTTATGAGAAGGTTCTCCATGCTTTGCAGACTAAAGATATTGCTGACAGTTCTTACTTAGCATCTACCAATATGGTCCCTGAAGAAATATTGTTGGGAGCCACCTGTGCGTTAGGCCAGCTTTTATCACATTCAGGGTAACTTCCTTCTTCATGGAACTTAAGTTCACCATTCCCAGTTTTTATGTTGCTTCTCATGGATAATGGGAGTTTGAAATTAATTAACTATCACAAGTAGGAAAATTTTATTCTACACAGTATAATGATATATTGATTAAATAAAACGTGCTAAATATTATGACACATATATGATCATCATCTTTTATACCATGTCGAGTTAGACATCTGTCGTTTGTAAAGGCCATTTAACTATTAGAATAGTCCAAATGCTTAGCTGCTAGCATGCTTGTTTTGCATGTTCTTACTCTCCTTTTGCACTCAGGAAGTTTGGTGAGGCAGAGGAGCTACTAACAACGGCACTAACAAGAGCTGAAAATCATTTTGGTTTGTTTTTCTCACCTCTCATTCTTCAGAATATAAACTTTGGTTTCTGTTACCATTAAACACCTTCCAGTTCGGTTGAGTAATCAGTTGACATGGAATTCTTTGACTTCATTCAGGTTCAACTCATCCGAAGGTTGGTGTTGTGCTAACTTGCATAGCAATTATGTACCGACATAAAGCGAAGATGGAGGCATCAAGTTCTATATTGATCCAGGAGGTCAGCTTGTCTATTATGTATATTGGAGTAAAATTTAACACATTCATAACTATCTATTTAGTTTAGCAAATTGAGCATCCCCTAATATTTTTTAGGACATTTCACTTACCCTTAACAGATTTAGTTGAGTATGATGACGATAACAGTCAATGGAATTTGGTTTAGCCTCTTTTTTGCATCCATTGGCATTTGATCATACGTAAATATCACAGAAACCTACTCTGCATTCAGATGGGCATCTCTTTTTTTACACATTGAACTTTGACATCAAATCTTGTGATAATTCTGAAAATCTGAATTGCAGGGGCTTTATAGAAGAGCATTAGATTTGCTAAAAGCACCACCCTTGGATAGTGAAGGTACTTATGATTACTATTTATTGGGATGTGATATCATATCAGAAGATCTTTGCTTATGTTGAACATCTGTTCTTTTTGGTGTGTTGCAGTCGCTGATAAGCAGGCTGCTAGAAGAGACCTGGTTGCACTAGCAAGAGGTACTTATGCACCTTTCTAGATTCACTCTAAACACTGTGTATCTTCTATATCATTTTAAGGTTTTTGAGGACAAACATAACTTTTATTAGAACTCTTTAAAGATTGTTATCATTAGTTGAACATGATTTCTCTTTTATTTTTTGCAGCGAGTCTGGGGCATCATTTAGCAGATAATTGTTCTCTAGGTTAGATACCATGGCAAAATGTAATTTCTTTGATAGTGGATACTCTCAGAGAGGATTTACCAAATTTCCAGCTTCCATTTTAACTTTGATTAATAGCTTAGAACTTTCATCAGTAGTGCTATAATCTATGATCTACTTGTAACCTAAATTCCCAGCCTTAGCATCTTAAGTACTCTGTTCTATATTCTGTACATGCTAGAGCAATTTTGCAAGGTAGCATGCTTTCGCTTCACTCACCATTAACTAAATCACTATTTAGGAGGTTAGGATGGATACTCTGTTATTTACCAGTTGAAGACTCCACTTTTTGATGTCATTTCAAGTTCAGTCTCACTATGCATGTGTCGTGGTGAAAACAGTATCATGCATGCACATAGTGGAACAGCATGAAGCAGAAAAATGGAATGGAATCGTGTTTAGTATGTTAATCTGTCAAAAACTGTATGAAAATGGCTAAAGTAACGGGAATGTAAAAATATAGATATTAAATAAATAAATGTTTAATATGAACTTACAAAAGAACATGTTGAAAACATGGATTGTATGGATTTCTAGGTGATATTGTACTAATCTATTGACATAAAACATATCTGGGTACGGAAGATGGATTGTAAATTGTGTTTGGTAGTTGGAAAACACAAACTCGTCCTCCTTGTCTAAAATTTAATGCGAAAGGGAAAATAATGCTAGTTATGCATAACAAACTTCTATGTGGAGGGAGGCCGAAGCATATTGTAGAGTGATGCCAGAAGTGATTGAGGGGGCCAACAAATGTCGTAGGAGATTGTAGGAGGTTGAGGGTGACCGGAAGTGAGGCTGAACAAAGTCGAGGGACGACAAGGAAGTTAGAAGAAGCTTGAGGATGTTGTTGTGGTTTGGAGACTGCTGCACCAGGAACTGGAAAATTGCAAATAGAAGAATAGAGAGAATTTTCAGAAAGAGACTGAGGAAAGAGAGTAGTAACACTAGGTGTTGGATTTATACGGGCCATTAGTTTCTTTTTCCAGTATGTATAGGTACCTGCACCCACACACTTGGCAAACTAGGAATCACGGACACTCCAAAAAATTGTGGGGCGAGTCATCGAGGACACGCATCAGATACTAATTGGACACAGCCCGGACATTGCAAAATATACTAGGAATAGTATTAAAACCATATGCTCCATGTCTGTGACACCGTGTCCATACTGTGTCTTGTTGTATCCGTGTCCCATATGAAACACATGCCAGATGGAGCTAGACCCCACATATGGGTGTCCCCTGTACATACTGAAGAGGAAAGCAAGAAGAATTAACTCTGAAGAAGAAGATCCCTGGGGCCAGACATGCACGGGAAGTATTGGTACCGGGTACTTTGCCTGTATGCATATAGTATCAATTTTCGAGTACAACGGTTCATAGCCTCACAGTTGCATAGGCTTGATATTTCACATCAGTTTGGGGAGGTTTGGTCTCAAGTAGACAGCTGCTTGCAAAAACGTGGTGAATTCTGACTTGTGGAGCTTTCATGATTTGGCACTGCGAAAATACAGTGAATTGAGTTTAAATAAGAGTACTGCCAAACTGTAGGTGCTCTGCCCCTGTGAAGAAACGAATGAGCAAATTTGTACCCCTGTTATTTGCAATTACAGTCGATGTGTTCTTCAAAAACAATGGATATGGGTATTCAAAACAGAATATTAGAATCACTAGATTAAAATAAAGTGAAAATAGAGACTGAAAATGATATAAAAGCTAGTAAGGCAGAAGTGTGTAGAGCACATTATGGTGTTAACATGTGATAATTGTCTAGTTTGACCATTATAACTTGCTTTCCCTCCTCCCTCCTCCCTCACCCTCGAGTCTTTTGGACCATCCCACCCTCCAATACCAATGCATATAGGCAGGGACAAAAATGTCTTTTGTCATATCTAGTGTTCGAGATATTGGATATGGGTTTATATCAGTTTGTCGGAGATATATTAAAATATTGGATACCAATAAATATATATAATATGTTATATATTATATATAATAAATGTCCTATCAAATTCAAATTTCTATATGTACTAAATGTTCTAAATATTCTAAAAGGCTAATACTAAGTAACTAACTAACCAAATTAATACTATACAACTATTGACAATTGCATATCATCATAAATTCTCAAATGAATTATTAGAAAGAAAAAAAACTAATCATCAACAAGGACCAGACATCCATTAATTATTCTCCATATCATCAAAAGCATTTTGATCCACCAAATTTTGAAGAAAATTTAGAATTAAGAATTCAAAATTAGAAAACCTAAACAACAAACCTCTCATAAAACTTCAACACACAAAAAAGAAGCTGCAAATTCAGAATAAACAACAAAAAAAGAAGGAAAAACAACAACAAAAAACAGTAGGAAAAAGATCACAACAGCAAACCTCTTACCTGGTCTCTGCTGCTGCTTCTTATGCTTATGCTTCCTCTAAAAAAAGGCATGAAATTCAGAAGGAAAAAACAGCAAGATCGAGAGCTACTCGTGCGAGATCAAGGAGAGAGAGCTGAGATCGAAAGAGAGAGAGATTTGCGACTCGAATTCGATAGGGAGTGTTACGTTTTTAGTTGAACGGTTGGGTTTTTAGTTAAATGGTATAAACCAATCCAATCCGACTGAAAAACCCATCCAAGACCCATTAAACCGATATTTTCAAATATTCATATTGACCGATAATTGCCAAAAAGCTATGGATCCGATATATGACCTATATATACTGTTTTAGTTTTAGCATCAAATCGATATATCTGCCGAGATTTTGGGTTTCTTGAACACTGGTCATATCCGTTTGCAAAATAGACGATAGTTTAGGTTGTTCAGTTGAAAAAAAAGGTTCATATGGCAAGTTGCAAGGTTTCAAAGTTCATGGCAGAAATTTGCAAAATTGTTATAGTTCATGGTATTTATTGCAATTAGCCATATATGCGTACGTGTCTTTGTTAATATGGCACCTCTTAGTGGGCTATATGTTCATCATCCACAGGGTTTAAGCATACCACATATGGATCTATATTGTAATATATTAGTGTTCCTATGTGGTATGCTTAAAACTCTTTCAGCATAAAAGGAACCTTATTTTTTGTGCATAAATAAACTGAAGCTAGGTATATACACTTTTACATATTCCTACGAACAATGAAATACTTCCTGATGAAGGAAGATATACTTGTCATAGTCTTGATTCACACAGCATGTGCCTTGTACATAATTCCTTTACATTCATGGTATAATAGTTAAAGGTCATGGCTAACATTATTTAACCTCGTGGTAAAGGTGGATATGCAGAGATCCTGTGCATTCAACAGAACAGAAAAGGAGAAGGCGAAAGAATGAGGGAGTGGGCTATGGCTGCATGGAAGAGTCCTCGGTTGTCTCTGGCCCAAGTGTTGGAGTTCTCGGAACCATCTGAAGCCGCAGTTGTTGACACTCGGATTTGCCGAGTCCTGTAACCCCCTTCATACTGATATTTTTGATGTCCTAAGGTATTTTTAGTCTCAGTACTTCAAACATAGCTCATATTAAACTTGCAACTACTACGATATTTCCTTACTTCACGCAGGCTATAGCGTGTACAAACTGGAGCATGTTTCCATAATGAGCTGTGCAGTCGGAGTTTTTAAGATTCCCTTGAAGAGATGTTTAGCCTGTTCTTGAGGTTTCGGAATGATTTGTATCGTCAGTAATTGAAATCAACAGATTCATACACAGCACCTGACCGAACTGCTTGGCTTGTATTTATAATAAGGTGCTTACAGTAAGCCTCTAACCCAGTGTTTTAGCCTTTTAGGCCTGAATTCGAACAGTTTCCATAGCTAGCTGATTTGAGAAGCACATTGTCATGTTGGGACACGCTGTGTGTTATTGTGAATGTTGTATTCTATATCCTATTTTGAAGATGCATGTCATTTGCAGAAATTTGGAAGCCCTGTGTTGGATTGTATCTCGTTTCCGGTTGGGCGCTCAAATGTGGGGTAACAATGGAGTTGGTAATTTAGTCCCACATCGGTTAGGAGGTGGGATCATGTGGTGTAGATAATTGGGATCGGTTCAGGACTTACATGAGAATTCTCTTTTAAGGCATATGGGCACAATTCAATATCGCATCTCATGGACCAATTCTGGTTCGGATCATACCGCGTTCCCAACAGCCTGCTCTCTCTTCAGAGGCACTTGCCTGACCTTCTAAGAAACATAGTATAAGTTGAAGGTGAAGATACAAAACTGGTATTTCTTAATGTTATGGCCTTGATTTGGGTTATATTTGCAATTATATTCTCGTAAATCAAAGTGAAATTGCTTCCAAATTCACAAGATTAGGAGACTGGTTAAGATGCAGCTTCTCAAAAGGTGGTGTGATTTGAGTTGCATTGCAACAAACTACTTTCTGTACCTCCTCTCGCACAAGTAAATGATAAAATCAGTAGATATATAAATCATTGAAGTTGAAAATTTACAGGTGAGACTTGTAGCTTAGAAAGTAAATAGTAATAGAGGTGAGACTTGTAGTTTAGAAAGTAAATAGTAATAGTCGAATTATCTTTCCTTTCACAAACCGGTTTTTTTTTTTTTTTTTGGTGGTTTTCGTGTGTGTGTGTGTGGTGGTGGTGGTGGTTGGGGGGGGGGGGGGGGGGGGGGGGGGGGGGGGGGGGGGGGTGGAACTATTCTGCATTTTTTGTTTATGGAGGAATATGTTTTACTAAGTACGCTCGTACTATATTCTGAATAATATCTGATTGAAGAGAGATCCCTGTTGCATTTTGCAGAATGGTATTGAAGTAGTAGTTTGAAAAATTGCCAGGACGGCCTGTCTGCATCAATGTTGTTAGCCTATGTAGTAGGGTATCCGAATAAGCGATTCGGTTCGATTTCGGTTTTAAAAATACTAAAAAGTTAGGCTAAATTGTAATTTGATACCCTCAACTATCACTGTTTTTCAACTTAATACCCTCAACTTTTATAGGTACCAACTTGATACCCTGAAATTTCTTTAGACCAAATTGTCCCTTCTCTTCTCCCCCAAACTCCCCCTCTCACTCCGGCTACGGGTGGACGGTGGGCACATGGACGCGCGAGGGCGCGCTGGACAGCATGCGGCGGCGAGCGGAAGCAGCGTGTGTGGGGGGTGGGGGTGCGGTGGGATGCGGGGCAGCGCGCGGAGGCATGCGGTGGCTCGAGGGGGCAGCACGCGAGCCGGAGCGGAAGAGCGGGCTCGTGACGAGTAGGGGGGTTGTCGGGGCCGGATAGGGGGGTGGTCGGTGCCGGGGGGAGGGGATGGGGGGAGTAGCGGGGGGGGGGGGGGGGGGGGGGGGGGGGGGGTGTCAGGACCGAGTTGAGGGGAGCAGCCGGAGGTGAGGGTGGGAGAAGGGTAGTTTAGGATTTTTTTTTTTTTGGTATCAACTTAAAAGTATTAGTTAAGATGGGGTATTAAGTTAGTACCTATCAAAGTTGAGGGTATCTAGTTGAAAAATTCGAATAGTTCAGGATATCAAGTTGTAATTTAGCCAAAAATTTATTCGGTTTTACTTTCGTTTTTGATTTCGGTCCAAAATGCGTATAAGACTTATACACTTATATAAATACCCACAATTCTATATATATTTCATGATTAAAAATGTGTACATTTTTGCCTATATTTTAAAAACAATTCTATCTATATGTATTGTTTTGAATACCAACTTTAATAATTTAATAACTAGTCTAATTTTAGGCACAATTTTGAAATACAACCAATGTGTATATAAAACTATAAATTTTAATATAATTTAACTACAATCTCAACTTTAGATCCGATTCATTAAACAATAGAAATAGTTCAACCGAACGAACTGAATAGTTTATTCAGTTTTGGTTTTGACTAATTTTGGATCAGTTTTGGATATTTAGAATTCTAATTTATTCAGCTTTGACTATTTCAGTTGAGTTGAAACTGAATAAACACCCACCCCTACTATGCAGTATATAGTATATGAGTTGATTGATGCTGAGTTGATTGATGATATCAGATATAAGTGGGATATTGAACTTTAAAAATAGTTTTGTTTTTTGGTATCTATTCTTGGACATGGAAGCAACATGATTTAAATTGGAAATACTTTTTTGTTTGTTTGTTCTTGAAGATTCTCGTCCTAGAATTTTTTATATATTTATATTTTGAGTTAAGTGTTGAGAACAGCTTTCTGAGTTTATTTCAGTTTGCCTATTAAAGATCTAGATTTTGAGTTCCTTCAGTATGTAGATTTGGATCTCCTGAAAAGGAGAGGAAGTGTTCGGTATAAAATCAAAGTATCATCTATGTTCTGAATTTAAGTTTTGTTACCCTTTAAATGTCTAATTTCAGCTCAATTTAAGTATATATTGACAGGTAGACTTATTAGCTATTAAAAATAAACAGTGACAGAGTAGATCAATATTATGAATCATATTAAGTAGTCAAAAATAATCAATAACACGTTTCATATTAATAATGAGTATTTAAAATAATAGTTGTCTACATATCCGCATAGTAGCAATGGTCATTGACTGTCCATAGTATAGTTTTCTTTTCTTCCCACCGGATAGCTACTTCACACTCTCACATGTATTTTGTCATGAGCCTCAATGCAGTCACATTTTCCAAATTTACAAATGTAAAAATGATATCATATCCAAAATGTAAAATGATATCATAGCTGTCTGAATGCAATGCCGTTTTCCAAAACAATGTTAGATATCACCACACTTTTCTTTTTATCTTTCATTCTACAATTATAAAGAATTTTTTTTTTCACGCTCCAATATGTAGTTCAACACTCTACAGGTTGGAGCATAAATAACAATTCCATATGAGAAATTGCTATTGTTGAGACTTGAAGTAAGTTTATTGTGAATGGAATAACAACATATATATAGGAGAGGCTAGCCTCCTCTCCTATCATTCTAGCCAATGTGGGACTAAAGCCCAATAACACTATATATATATATCAACACTCCCCCTCAAGATGGGCGAAAGATATTCACTAAGCCCATCTTGTCACATCCTCTCATCATGTTGATAGAACTAAGCCCCTTTGTCAGTCCGTCTGCTACCTGATCTTTGGTTGGAACATAGCCCAGCTCTAGTTCTCCTTTATCCAGTTTTTCTTTGATGAAGAATCTGTCAATCTCAATATGTTTGGTCCTGTCATGCTGCACTGGATTGTTGGCAATATTAATAGCTGACTGGTTGTCACACCATAGCTTCATCTTTGCTCCCTGGTCCAGCTTTAGCTCCGTCAGCATATTCTTCAACCACAACAGTTCTGTGACTCCCAAGGCCATAGCTCTATACTCTGCTTCAGCTGTTGATCTGGCCACTACTGACTGCTTCTTACTCCTCCAGGAGACCAAGTTGCCTCCTACAAATATGCAGTATCCCGATGTGGATCTCCTGTCGTCAGCACAGCTAGCCCAGTCAGAATCACAATAGCCCTCAATGCCTACATGATTATTTCTTCTGAAGATCAGTCCCTTCCCGGGGGCTCCCTTCAAGTACCTCAGAATCTGGTACACTGCGTCCATGTGACCCTTCCGGGGGTCATGCATGTAGCGGCTTACTACACTTACCGCAAAGCTGATATCAGGTCGAGTGTGGCTTAAGTAGATTAACTTGCCCACCAATCTCTGATATCTATCCCGGTCAACTGGTTCTCCAGCTTCAGCATCCAGTTTAAACTTCTGGTCTATCGGTGTCGTAGCTGGTTTACATCCCATCATCCCTGTTTCCGTAAGCAGGTCCAGTGCGTACTTCCTTTGAGAAAGAACGATTCCCTCATTATCTCGAGCAATCTCAATCCCAAGGAAGTATCGAAGAGGGCCAAGATCTTTCACCTCGAACTCCTTGCCAAGTTTTACTTTGAGTTGGGCGATCTCCTGCTCATCATTGCCTGTGATAATCATATCATCTACATATACTGCAAGCATGGTGATATGGCCTCCACTCCGTCTGAAGAAGACAGTGTGATCAGCATTGATCTGCTGATATCCCATCCCTATCATTGCTCTCCTGAACCTGTCAAACCATGCCCGAGGAGACTGCTTCAGTCCATAGAGAGACTTCTTCAGTCTGCAGACCTTGCCTTCTGTCTGTTTTGTGCCGAATCCTGGTGGTATCTCCATGTACACCTCCTCTACTAGATCTCCATGAAGAAATGCATTCTTCACATCCAGTTGGTGTAGCCTCCACCCTCCATTGGCTGCCAGGGAGATCAAGGTCCTGACAGTGCTCATCTTCGCCACTGGTGCAAAGGTCTCGTCATAGTCAATGCCGTACGTCTGACTGTATCCTTTTGCCACCAGTCGAGCTTTATAGCGCTCAACCTGTCCATCTGGGTTCTGTTTCACAGTAAAAACCCATTTACATCCAACTGCTCTTTTCCCTTCTGGCAGTCTCACCAGCTCCCAAGTGTGGTTCTTCTCAAGAGCTCCCAACTCCTCGTGCATTGCCGCTTTCCACTTTGGATCGTTCTTGGCAACCTGCCAATTGTTAGGTACAGTAATACTATCCAAAGATGCTATAAATGCTCCATGAGAAGAAGATATATGATCATAAGAAACAAACTTAGCAAGATCCCAACCATATCTGTCCGGAGGATTTCCCGCATTGCTACGAGTAGTCCTTCGTGTAGGTAGTGGTATGGGAGACATCGGAGGAACGATATCACCTGAGGAGGGTGGTGGTGTAGATGAGGAGGATGGTGGTGTAGGTGTCTCAGGAGTTGGGACAGGCGCAGGCAAGGGACTTGGCACTGACACTGTAGGTACTGGTCCTGTAGTCTGCTTGTTGTTTCTCCTGTTGTAGGTCAGTAACTCCCCCTGAGCCGTAGGTGTAATACTTCTCGTCTCCTCCCTCTGTTCCGCTT
Source organism: Iris pallida (assembly GCA_029216955.1). Taxonomy (NCBI): domain Eukaryota; kingdom Viridiplantae; phylum Streptophyta; class Magnoliopsida; order Asparagales; family Iridaceae; genus Iris; species Iris pallida. Next base: position 3,865,464 of record JANAVB010015800.1, read on the forward strand.
CACCTTCATGTTCCCCCTCAACCGTGTCTCTATGCCAAACTTCTAAATCGGTTACCACCAGATTCTCCAAGTTCTCTATCTCCCCCTCTCGCCTTATACTTGTAGTATGAGGCGTGTTATACGAAGTTCCATCCTGGCGGTAATATGGCTCATGCTCCCGGAAGTGGACGTCCATACTAACAAATTTCTTCTTCTCTACTGGACTCCAGCATACATACCCCTTCTGAGTTGCTGAGTAGCCCACGAAGATGCACTTGACTGCTCTAGGGTCAAGTTTTCCAACGAATGGTCTGTTGTCCTTCACAAAACACACACATCCAAACACCTTTAGTGGAAGTATTCCACTATTATTACCTTGTAATACTTCACATGGAGACTTCCATCCCAGGACTTTTGAAGGCATCCTGTTTATAAGTTGAGCTGCTGTCAACACCGCATATCCCCATAGGTGTTGTGGGACATTCATGTCGATCATCATACTTCTTGCGGTCTCCAGAAGATGTCGGTTCTTCCTTTCTGCTACTCCATTTTGTGCTGGTGTATATGCACAAGAGGTCTGATGCTGTATTCCATGTGCTGACAAGTACTCTGCAAGTGTCCTATTGGTATACTCCGTCCCATTGTCAGATCTCAGTATCTTCACCACTGCATTATACTGAGTCTGGACATATTTATGAAAGTCCCGAAAACAAGCAAATACATCACTTTTGTTCTTCATCAAATACAGCCAGGTGACACGAGATGCACAATCGATAAACGAAACAAAATACTTATACCCATTCATAGTGTTAGCAGCACATGGGCCCCAAACATCAGAATGAACTACCTCAAAGACTGAAGAACTCTTATGACCATTTCCAACATATGAACTCCTAGTAAGTTTTCCTAACTCACATGCATCACATACTAATTTCCTTTTATTTGATTTTGCATACATATCTGGATACAACTTATTTAGAGTATCAAAGGAAGAATGCCCCATCCTCCTATGATGAAGTATCAAAGTGTCTTCAGTCCTCTGCTGCAGCTCCTCCATTCCAGCCTTCTCTGCCATAGACACCAATGCTGAGTCCAGTCCGTCTTGATCTAGGTACCACAGTCCATCATGCCAAGTGCCAGTCCCAAGTCTTCGTCCCGTCCCTTTCTCCTGGAAGATCACCTTAGGAATATCAAAAGAAACAATGCATTTTAGTTGGAGAATTATAGAACTAATAGACAAGAGACTGACAGGGAAGGATGGAGCATGCAAAACATTGGATAACCTTACTGAACCCGTACAATTAACAGTACCCTTACCGACCACTGGTTGGAAAGTACCATCCGCAGTCTGAATGGTGTCTGTCGATGCTAGGTGAGTGTACGAGGAAAACTTACTAGCATTTCCGGTCACATGTCGAGATGCTCCTGAGTCGATAATCCAGTCTGACATTTTAAGGGAAGACATAGATGCAAGAGCGTGAGACTCGTCAGTACCTTCTGATGGATGGGCATACATAGCGGCGTTGCCTCTGAAGAATGGAGTGGATGCCTCCTCTGCTCCGCTCCTCCTGTCTCCTTCGATTGACGCTTTTTGCTTTCTCTCCAGCAGGTCCAGTAGCGCCTGATCCTCTTCAGTAAAGGCGCCGTCAGCTCCTCCATTCCCATCTGCCACCAGCAGGTTTGCCCGATAGCCTCCTCGACCACCTCGTCGGCCTCCTCGACCACGTCCACGTCCAGCATATCCTCGTCCACGTCCACCACCTGAGTCTCCCTCCTTAGGTGGTTTGGTACAAGCATATCGATGGTGCCCTATCTCACCACAGTTGTAGCACTGCCGATTCTGTTGCCAGAGCTCTCCCTTGGATCCTGTATCCCCCGAACCGGTAGCTGCTAGTGCTGACTTCACTTCGGGTAAAGCACCTGTCGATGATGCGCCTGTCCCTGTCTGTAATCTGATCCGCGTCTCCTCCTGGATCATGGCTGAGATAGCCCCCTCGAGACTAGGGATCTCTGGCTGGGCGAGGAGTAAGGCTGTCCTCTGTGTGAATGCTGCAGTCAGTCCCTTAAGGAATTTCATCGTCCTCTCCTGCAGACATACCTGTCTCTCCTTGCACTTTGGGTCCCCGCAGCTTGCCCGTTTGGAATGGTGATCATAATCCAGCCAGAGACGTTCCAACTCCGTAGCGTACTCCTGCACCGTCTTCTCGCCTTGTACGGTGTCATCGATCTCCCCTTTTATCTGGAAGATCCGTAGATTGTTACCTATGCCATCATAGGTTCTTCTCAATTTCTCCCATACGTCTTTCACCATCTCAATGCCATCTACTGTGGAAGCAATAGACTGGACTAAGGAGTTGAGAAGCCAGATATAAATCACCATATGAGTGGATTTCCACTCGTCGCGTCCTGTCGAGCCTTCTTCCGGCTCTGTCTTCTCGCCTGTCAAGAATCCCTCCAGGTTCTTACCTGCAAGGGTTCTTCTCACCCGCCGTGACCAACTCAAATAGGTGGCTGGTCCATCCAACTTCAGATCGATGGAGGGTAGTTCCAACTTTGGCGGTGCTCGTGTCGTGCTTTCACCAGCCGACACCTTTATCAACTTCAGCAATGTCGCCACATCGTCAGCATCCAGCTTCTTGAGAATCTCCTCCATCGATGCTTCTTCTCGATCACTTCACACCTGCTCCACGACTCACGCTCGTCCTTGCCGTCCTCTCCTAAATCCGAATATGTCTGATTTCATCGGATCTAGGGATTATAGGCATCTCCTTGAGATTGATCTCAAGAACGAGCGTGAATCTTGTACCCGCAAAAAAGCGGTACAGCAATTTTCAGGCTGACCTACAGCGTAGGTGCCCTAATTTAGGCTGACCTACAGCGTAGGTGCCCTAAAAGTGGTGTGCAGGCTGACCTACAGCGTAGGTGCCCTAATTCAGGCTGACCTACAACGTAGGTGCCCTAAAAGTGGTGTGCTCGGAGGCAACCACGGCAGCAGCAGCAGCAGTTGCAGCCGCAACAGCGGCACAGCAACAGCAGCAGCGCGGCAGCGGCGGCGGCGGCGCGGCGGCTGCAGCAGCAGCGGCGGCGGCGGCGCGGCGGCTGCAGCAGCAGCAGCAGCGGCGGCAGCAGCTGCAGCGGCAGCGGGCGGCAGCGGCGGCGTGGAGGAGGGGAAAGAGGATGAGATTAGGGTTAGGGTTTGTGGAGAGGAGGGGTCTCTGACGGTATTCTAAGCAATTTTAGGCTCTGATACCATGTTGAGACTTGAAGTAAGTTTATTGTGAATGGAATAACAACATATATATAGGAGAGGCTAGCCTCCTCTCCTATCATTCTAGCCAATGTGGGACTAAAGCCCAATAACACTATATATATATATCAACAGCTATTCACACTTAACTAGATGCAGAGGCAGATCCAAGTGTGTAGGAAATAATAATGCCTTGTTCTCGTTGATGGGGGCTGATTACAATATATAGAGGGTCTACATGATTGGACTTATGGGCCATATTTACATAGTTACAAATATAATCTAACAACCCCCCTCAAGTTGGAGCATGCAAGTCACAATGTCCAACTTGGGAAGTAAAGAATCAAACACATGCTTTTCCAAGGGGCTTGGTGAAGATGTCTGCTAGTTGAGAAGAAGTAGGAATATGCGAGGCTATTATGGTGCCATCTCGAATAACATCGCGAACAAAATGCAAATCCACCTCAATATGTTTACTGAGCTCATGAAATACTGGGTTCTGAGCCAGGTGCAGGACTGACTGACTGTCACAATATACCGACATAGTAGACTCCTGGCGAATACCCAAACACACCAATAACTCCTTCAACCATTTCAACTCACAAACAAGCGCAGCAAGAGATCGGTATTCAGCTTCAGCGGAAGATCGGAAAACAGTTGATTGCTTCTTGGTCTTCCAAGAAATAGGAGACCCCCCTAGAAACACCAACCAGCCTGTAACAGAGCGGCGAGTCAAGGGATAACTGGCCCAGTCGGAATCACACCAACCAGAAAGACGAAGATCACAATCAGCTTTCAAAAGAATACCCTGTCCCGGTGCATGTTTGAGATATCTGACAACTCTCAAAGCAGCATGCCAATGATCTTGTCGAGGCTCCTATAAGAATTGAGACAAGATATATGCACAACATAGGCTAAGTCAGGACAAGTAAACGATAGATAAATCAACCTCCCAACCAGCCTCCGATAAGACTCTGCATCCGCCATCTTTGGACTAGTCGATTCTGCCAGCTTGTGATTGGGCTCCATGGGAAAGCCAGCAGGTCGAGACCCCATCAAGCCGCATTCTGAAATGATGTCCAAAGCACACTTCCTTTGACACAAGAAAATTCCTTCTGTACTCCGAGCCACCTCTATGCCAAGAAAGTACTTCAACACACCAAGGTCCTTCATGTGAAAGCAAGAACTAAGGTACTTTTTGAAAGCATCTAAAGCACCTGTGTCATTACCAGACACAATCATATCATCCACATAGATCAAAACATGCAACTCTACCTTCCCTTTAAAAAGAGAGAAAAGGGAATAATCGGAATGAGATTGAATAAATCCATATGATATCAGAGAAGCAGCAAGCTTAGCAAACCAACAACGTGGTGCCTATTTCAATCCATATAGAGACTTACGCAGGTGACACACTTTGTTGGGTTCACTATACGAAAAACCTGACGGCAACTTCATATACACTTCTTCTGTCAGATCTCCATGAAGAAAAGTATTGTGCACATCCATCTGGTACAAAGTCCAGCCTCTCACAGCTACAACAGCCAAGAACGTCCGAACTGTAGGCATCTTAGCTACCGGGGCAAATGTCTCTGAATAGTCGATCCCCTCAACCTGATGATTAGCGAACACAACCAGCCGTGCCTTTAAGTGCTCAACACTGCCGTCGATTTGTACTTTATTTTGTACACCCATCTACTTTCCAATACTTTCTTCCCAGGAGGCAAATCGGCAAGACTCCATGTCCCATTATCTTTCAGAGCCTGTATTTTAGTTTGCATAGCCGCGCGCCAGCCTGAATCTCGTGAGGCCTGGCGATATAAAGTAGGCTCAACACCTGCAGTGATAGCTGCAAGAAAGTCTCTGTGTCCAGCAGTAAATATGTCATAACTTAGAAATTGTGTTAGAGGATATGAAGTACCTGAGGAAGTAAAGGGAACAGATGAACTGTGGTGAAGGGGGGGACTTTTACTTCGAACAGCATTCGTCACAAAATTCCGTAATCGCACTGGCTGGGATTTCTTTCTCATTCCTCTTCCCAATACTACCTTGTCGGGCACCTCTAGCAACACTGTATCCCCTATATCAGCAGTAGTATCCGCATCACCTCCAGTGGACTCTCCTGTCAATACTTCTGTATCTACCTGTGCATCCTCGTCACTCGGTGCTGAGCCACCATCAACCACTCCAGCCTCAGCAACCGTAGCCGGCACCATCCCAAAAGCCTCTATATCGTCTCCCGGCACCGCAACAGATGTATGACGTGTCGCAGAAGACATCTCGCTAGCAGAGCCACACCCAGGAAATTTTTTTCATAAAAAGTAACATCACGGGACATAAAAAATTCACCAGTCTCCAAATCATACAGTTTCTATCCCTTTTTATCAAGTGGATACCCAACAAAGGTACATTTTCTGCTCCTGCTAGCAAATTTATCATGTCAGGATTTCAAATCATACGCATAGCACAGACAACCAAAATACGTAGATGATCATACGAATGAGCCGAACCATATAAAACTTCATAAGGAGACTTAAAATGCAAGATACTAGAAGGGGTTCGATTTATCAAATAACATGCACCTAGAACACAATCCTCCAAAAATCTACGGAAAGAGAACCCTGAAATCTCAACGTCCTGGCTACATTTAAAATATGTCGATGTTTTCTTTCCACCCTTCCATTCTGTTGAGGTATCCCAACACAGGATGTTTGGAATAATATACCTTGAGATGAAAAATAATCTCGTAAATAATTAAATTCAGTGCCATTGTCACTCCGCACATGACGTATATCAGCCCCAAACTGACGCTTCACCATAGCAATAAATTTAAGAAACATAGAATAAACAGCACACTTATCCATCAATAAAATAACCCAAACATCTCTAGAAAAATCATCCACCAAAGTCAAAAAATATCGTGCCCCATTAGATGACGGAACGAGATATGGTTCCCACAGATCACAGTGTATAAGTTCAAAGCATCTCAAAGCACGACTACTACTATCAGGAAAAGCATCACGAGTCTGTTTAGCTTGATGACAAATATCACAAGCCTTATGAGAAAACACTCCACTACCAGAGAAAAAAGGTAAAGTCTGTATTACTTTATCTGAAGGATGCCCTAGTCTACGATGCCAAATCTTGGAATCACTCTCTCTGCATGCCAGGATCACCGAAGCCAAAGAAGCTGAAACCTCCTCCAAGAAGTAAAGTCCACCCCTTTGTTCACCTGCTCCAATCACCATCCTCGTACTTCGGTCTTGAACAAAACACAAATTAGGAGTAAATAACATATCACAATTTTTGGCACCAATCAATTGTGAGACAGAGATCAAATTGCAAGTCAATGTCGGAACATAAAGAACATCCGTCAACACCAATAAAGTAGTCAAAAATACTTTGCCTCTCAGAACAGCCTCAATAGTGCTCCCATCAAGCAAAATCACAGGACATACAGGGCTCTCAACGCAATCAACTAAACAGTCACGAGAACCTGTCGCATGAAGAGTAGCCCCAGTATCGAATATCCAAGGGACAGAAGAATTCTTACCCATCAGACAATCAGAGTTTGAAGAACCAGTATTGGAAGGATTGCCGTTACCCAGCAAGCTCATCAGTTTCTGCTATTGTTCACCTGAGAGCGGTGAAGGATACCCTCCATGCATCATATCCGTCGAACTCCCAGCAAGACCAGCAGGGATACCATGACTAGCAGCGGCGACATGATGAACAACCCCTGTGCCACTAGCACCGCGTCCTCCATCACATCTATGCTGTGGTGCCGGGCCTCTGCCACCACCAGCACCACGTCCGCCCTCACGCCGAGGACGAGTCTCCCACCACTCTGGATAGCCAATCTTGGCAAAGCAAGTTGCAACATCATGACCTGTTTTCTTGCAATGAGTACAGATCATACCTGATTTGTCCCTGGAATCTGAGGTTCTACTATTAGAAGTAGTAGAGAGACGAGGTAAAGTCTTGATAGTCAGTACCAACAGCTCCTCCGCAGCTGATTGTACCTGAGATTTTTGCATATCCTCCTCCTCACGGACTGCCTGGTATGCCCGATCTAAACTTGGCTGAGGATCCTGAGCCAGAAGATTAGATCGGGTATGACCATACAACTCAGCATTCAACCCATACATAAAGTCCTGAAAGTGGTCTTCATCCCTCATAGCCTGTAGCTTTGCAGCAAGTTTACCACAGGTACAAGTAGGCAATGAGAAATAAGCAGCTTATTCATCCCACAAAGACTGCAAATTTCCAAAGTAGGTTTCTACAGACATCGAAGCCATTTGTTTACACTCAGCCAAAGCCACCTTAATTTGTTGCTTCCGAGTGCCATTGCTAACAATAAATCTTTTCTCCAACAAGTTCCATAATGGATATACCTCCTCAAAGTACAACAAAAATTTCTTCAGAGACGGATCAATGGTATTAAGAACCCATTGTACCAATAACGCTTGCACACATCTCCAATCAAGCAATTTACTATCATCATTAACAGGTTTGCTTTCAGTAACTTCCAGAAAAGTGATCTTTCGCTTAGAGATCAGGGAGAGATGTATCGACCGAGACCACTCAGCATAGTTCGGTCCACGAAAAACAATAGGAGTAATAATATTTTCTGGTTGATCAGCAGAACTCAAAAAATATGGATCCTTCGGATTAGGATAATTTGGGTTGTGTGTACCGCTACCGCCAGTCGCGATGGAGTAGCTGGACGCAGCATCATCAGCCATCGCAGATGTCGGGTGTACAAAATAAAGTACAACTCCGACGAATCGGCCGCTGATGGACGGGGTCGGCGACGAATCGGCCGCTGCTAGACGGGGTTCACGGCGAACCTGCTGCGATCATGGGCGTCGGATCTGGCACGTAGGGGCGAGCGGCCGGATGTCGAGTGTACAAAATAAAGTACAACTCTGACAAATCGACCGCTGATGGATGGGGTTGGCGGCAAATCGGCCGCTGAATCGACGAATCCGGCGAATCGACACGGATCAGGCGGATCGGCACGGATCGGGTGGATCGGGCGGCTCGAACGACTCAGTCGAAGCCGGGAAGCTGCAACAGATCAGGGGTGATCGGCATGATCGGTGCGAATCAGGGGCGAGTGGATCAGGGAAGTCGCGATCGACGCGATCGGCGCGGATCAAGGGCGAGCTTCGGCGTCGGATGTCGAGCGGCGGGAGGCTGGAGCATACGGAAGCGGGCGTACGACGGATCGACGCCTGATCGGATCGGTCAGGCTTGCGCGAACGGGAGTGGGCGTACGACGGATCGGCGCCTGATCGGATCAGTCGGATCGATCGGTACGGTTGGCGCGGGAGCGGTCGGCGCGGTCGGCGTGGGAGCGGGCGTCGGCCGTGGTCGGCGCGGGAGAGGCTAGAGTTTTTTGGGAGATGACGGCTAGTGTTTTCGGGAGGCTCTGATACCATGTAGGAAATAATAATGTCTTGTTCTCATTGATGGAGGCTGATTACAATATATATAGGGTCTACATGATTGGGCTTATGGGCCATATTTACATAGTTACAAATATAATCTAACAAAGTGCTTTGTTGGGTGGGCTGTAGCCCATCCCCCCGCCCACCCAAAAAAAATCAATTCAGCCCACCCAATGACTCAAATCAGGGCTGCACTATTAAGAGAGAGAGAGAGAGAGAGAGAGAGAGAGAGAGAGAGAGAGAGAGATGGTTGGCTTTTAATTTTTTCCATTTTCTCCTCTCCAGACCAAGAGGAGTTCATCTCTCTTAACTCTTCGGCTCCAAGTTGCCCATTTCGGCTTCTTCGAGCTCTTCGGTCAGGGTCGGCCCCCAACGACTTCTATCACATCCCCAAGCAGTTCCGGGAGGAGAATCTTAAGAGATTTTTACTGAGCAAGAGATTTTCATTTTGAGATGCCAATTGCAACATTATAATATTGATATTCCTCATCATGAGAGTTTCATAATGTAGCTACACTTGTCGATCTTTGTCAAAGATTAGTTGAGACAAGAAAGTCAGAGATTTCCTATCTGATTGATAGATTGATTAGTCTTGTTTTGACTCTCCCAATCTCAACGACAACAACGGAACAATCTTTTTCAGCTATGAAGCTTATCAAGATACAACTTCATTACAAGATGGAAGATGAGTTTCTTTCGGATTGCATGACACTCTGCATTGAAAAAAAAACTTTCTGAAGATATCGATGTGAATTCGATAATAGATGAGTTCGATTCTTTGATAGTTCGAAGGGCACAACTTCACTAATTTGTGACTACAAACTTTTTTTTGTATATGTCATACTTCATTGATTAGATATAGGTTTTTTTTTGAATATATGTAATATCTGATAGTATCAAATGCAGTGACTAATGTTTTAACTATTGGAAAGCTTAGAATATTAGGATTTTGATAACTGGCAATCTTATGTTTTAACTATTGTTTTTGTGTTTTGCTTCTATCTTTCAGATTTTAGTAAATCTGAAGGTTATCTTGTTTGTTAATTTATACTTCATCGAAATGAACTGTTAATGCCATGGGATATGTAATATTGTAGCTTGTGTAATGTTGTATATTCTGAGAACTCGACCTCATTTGGGTAGTGCTTAATGCTTTTCTTTAAAATGATTAGCATGTTAGTATGATTTATTAAAAATTAACTTGTGGAGTGTTAATCCTACAACAGTTGATTGTAGGATTTCTCTTTATGTCTGTGTCCAACAAAGCCTTGCAACCGTCTCAGGTGAACTCTATGATGATGGTACTGTTGGTAAGTACGATGGGTTCATAATGTCTTAAATTTGTTGGTTATGTAGCTAGTAGACATTTATTTTTTCACCATTGGATAGTTTTTAAAGATGCACACATACAAAAGGAGTTTTTCAGAGTTTGAAAGTTTTCCATATTTGAATTCATGTCTAAAGGGATGATATCCTTAGTTGCCAAATATGTGGACAGTGGGACATGTTCTAATTGGACTAAATTGGAAATGGAATGGTTTATATTCGGTGTAGATATTTTTTTTCCAATGTTTTTATTCATTGTGCCGTATCAAACCTTACAAAAAGAGGAAAAACTTTGCCGAATTTTCGACATGAGATTAGCAGTAATGTAGTTGCGCATCCCAACTTTAAATTCTGGATCCACCCCTGACTAGATGGAATGCTATAGTACATATTGGAAAGCAAATAACATTCTTCTTTATTAAAGCATGATTTTCTATTTTCTGGTAGATGTTAGATTAATTTTTTATGCCGTACATAATATATTGAAGTAATAGAACTATCAAAAAAAATATTGTTGTTGCATGTTCTATTTCTAGTACTAGGTTGATTTTCTGGTAGATGTTAGATTAATTTTATGCCATACACAATGTATTGAAACAATAAAACTATCAAAAAAAATTGTTGTTGTTGCACATTCTATTTTTCTTGTACTTGTGCCAAGCAATTAAAGATTGCGGTCAAATCAATGGATAAATATCACTTTTGGTCACCGAATGTTTCAAATGTTTAAGTTTTAGTCACTTTCCACATATATTTTTGGTCATGGAATGACTAAAACTTGAACTTTTGAAACGTTGGTGACCAAAAATGGTATTTACTCTCAAATCAATTATGATCAATAATATTTTATTCTTCTGCCATTATTCCCACATCATCAAAACATTTGTACTAGAAATATTCATAAGGCACCATCCATTGCAAATGGCATCAAACCATTGCAATCAATTTTTTTAGGCAATTATACCAAATTGTACTAGAAATATTCATAAGACACTACAATCTTTTTTATTTTTTATAATGTAATGATTTTATTAATAGGAAGAGTGTTTCATTACATTGTTGGAAGAGAGAGAGAGATATATCATTTGCAAGCACCCCGTGTGATCAACCAGGTGGAGTATCAAGTCGAAGATTATAATGAACAATAATATTATTTTAGTGTTCTTATACGGTAATAATAAGATAATCAAGATATTACGTACAACTAATTACATGTACCATTAAACAATACCATTGCTTGTTGATGTTCCTATGAAATTCACACAATAGTCCAATAGTTTTATCACCTTTGATTTCAACCAATATCACATTTATAGTAGAGTAAAAACTTAATTTGGAGTAACATTATAAGAAACTAGTAAATGCACGTGCTTTGCACGTATAATAAGAATATTATTCAATTATAATCAAATATTTCTTTTAACTCATGTAGTTAAGGTGTGATGTATTTTTCTTATTTGGTTGAGTTCGATTTGTAGGACCGTTGAGCACCTCTAGAGGGGGGGGGGGGGGTGAATAGAGTGAGTGCGAGTGCAGCAAAAAATAATCACTAATTTAAAATTATAAACAGATAACTATGGCAGTGAATAAATGACAGTAAATAAATATAGCAAGAGATAGAGAGATCAAACTCAGGGATACAACGATGTATACTGGTATCCCTCTGAGAGGACTAATCCAGTCTCGAGTACTCTTACTCGATGTTAATCCACTAAAGCACAAGCTAATTGGGAGCTTGCAGTCTCTTACAACACCGTGCTTGGTGACAAGTGTACGACCAACCTTACAACACCGTGCTTGGTGACGAGCGCACGACCGGCTCCACAACCGAGATAGTTTCTGTACTTTGAACAACCTCTTTACAATTCTTGAGATCCAAAAGACTCTAGATCGAATATATATTACTGGCTTTTGGCTAAGAGAAATGTAGGTGTGATATGAAAGCTTTTGATCAGATGAAAACACTTATTGAATATGGAAGAGAGATGAAATTGATTGAATGATTTGGAATGAGAAATTTTCTTCTATTTATAGGTGTTTTCTAGGACCGAACTCGGGCAGAGTTCTGATGCAAAATTTTTGCAAATGAACGTTGCATGCAGCTTTGGAGGCAACAAATATTTAAATTCAAACTGACCGAACTCGGATCGAACTCGGTTTGAGTTCTGTCTTAGTAAAAATGTAAGACATTTGTCAAATTCTGTTGCAGAATAAAAATGAACTTTTTGGTAGGTAAAATATGGATAGGTAGGCTGTATAGGAAAGTGGACTATGATTAACCTAAGCCAGTATTATCCTGTCGATCTTACAATTTATATCCTAGACTCAATAAAGATAAAATACATAATAAATTGTAAAATGACTCAGACTAGATTCCAATGAAAGTAAGCTTCAGAATGATGATTTATGTGCTTGCTGATGTAGTAGTACGCTTGTTGATATTGATTTCATAAGACCTAAAATGATTAGCAGCAGTTCGTATATTTTGTGTATTGACTTAAGTTTATGTCGATTATTAAAATCGGGTGTGACCATGGAATGGGCCAACAATCTCTTCCATTTTTATAATTGACAAACTTAAGTCTATTCCAAAATATATCTAAATAGAACAAATAAAATTACCTGAAAAAATGGTTTTGGTATTCTTTCTTTTTTTGATTGTTGATTTTGGTATTGCGCTCTTTCTCCCCCTTTGTCAATGAAAAAACTATTTTGGCTCCTCCGTAATGTGTGAAGCGAACAATGTTCATCAAACAGACAAATTAATATTAGAGAGATAACCAAAAATAATAATATTGCCACAATAATAAGTGCATAAAAGAAATAACTAGTAGTGGAATACTGAAAATGTCATGCATAATCGAAAGATACAATCATCACAAACATCACAAAGTGCTAATAAATGGCTAACTGTAAAGTTTAGACATATATAAAAAAACTACATCAGAGATCATCATCTATCAGACTCTATCCAAAATCTACTAGTTCAAGTCCTCATCACATCGGAGTGTCGTCACCTCCAGGAGCATTCGGTGGGAAATATGCAACAGTAGGATCGAAGTGAGAAAATGTCGCCTCATCGTCGAACCTGGGTCCAGGGAAGCTGGGGTGATGAAGTATGGTAACAGGATGTGAGGGGTCATGAGAGAGACTCCAGTGAAGATCAGCAATGCTGTTCCGCAATACCTGAGCTTGGGTGATATGGCGGAACTCTGAGTCGAGATAGCCCTGATATCGTTGCGCTGAGAGGGCAACGAAATCATCAAAGCGCTGATAGAAGCCAGGGCCAAAACCCGGAGCAGGGGCTGGAGCAGCAGCAGCAGGAGGAGCCTCGGGGTCAGCATCTGGAACAGGCTCAGCACCAGGAGGCAAAGGAGGAGTAGGATATAACCTAGACCTACTGAGCTCTATGGCAGTGGAGGAGTAAGGACATGTTTGAAGATCGATTTCAAACCTCCTAAAGGTAGAAGCCAAATGCATATGATAGACGAGGTTGCGTCCTGCATTTCTGTAGTTAAGCATCCAAGCCATCATAGTCTTTGGAACAAATAATGGAATGCCAAAGTGAATGTGGTACATGGCTGACAATTCCAGGAAGGTAATCTCATCAGAGGATCCCTTCTTCGGAAGAAGAACAGAGAATACAAACCTCTGGAGTTCATAGAAGTTTTGGTTAAGATGCTTGGAGTAAACTCTTCTAGGAACAGGTTTAGGATGGCACAAAAGTTTTTTGAAGGAATTAAAGGTGACACCTTCAGGGAATTGAATATAATGAATGTCCACTAAAGCTTCACCTACATCAGGAACATGAAAATATTTACTGATGTCAGTGGCACTGAACTCTAGTTCTTGCTCAACAACACAAGAGTAGAAGTTGCCGTTATCTTTTACTTGCAGGTTGCAGTAAAACATACGAACAACATTATCATAAATGTTCTTAGCTACTTCAAAAAAATCACGAAAGTCGAGACGGTTGAAAGTGGGAGCATATTCAGAAAAGATGGTAAAGTTTACACGTGCTCCGGCACAAATTCTACGACCAGAAAATGAGTCAAACCAAAGGTCGAAAAATTTTCTATCGAGAAAGAGACTGGAATCGTAATCATCAGATCCCGTAGGTCGAGCTGGACTAAAAACATTAGTGGAAACATATTCAGAGAAGGATGATCCTGCTTGTGAGGTATCAACCTCTCTTTTGGTGCTTAGGTGCCATGGATGAGAAGGAAGGAGAATAGAATACCTTCGAAGAGGACGAAGATGATGGAGAAGATGGCCTACTAGACTCCTGAGAAAGCTCGAAAGGAAGGAGGAGGAGAAGTTCTTTGGAGTATAGTGGGTATTTTTCGGTAGAAGGATGAAGAAAAGTGGAAGGAAGAAGAGGATTATATAGGGCTAGGGCCGGCTGTTCAGTTCTGGAAATCCGCACAACGCCGACCGAACTCGATTCGAACTCGGTCAGAGTTTGGTCCGAGTTCGGCTGCTTGTATTCCCAATGTCATAAAAGCAGTATTTGTTTAAAAATTCGAATTTATAACTGTTATACTTCTTCATTTAATAACTTCTATTACTTTGGGTTAGCTGTAGGGCCCGGATCCCAGCTAGCGGTAGTCTGAAGACTAGTGCACCGTGTCGCTTCAGGCTATTTACACCTGTATGACAGGAGGACTCTTTCGGCTTGTACCCAAAATAATTTTCGTTAAATAAATTACAAAGTTTCGAGTTATAAAAATAAATTTAATAAATATACTACATTATGAATCTGAAAATTCAATTATGCCAAGCTCTCGCCTCATAATGTTAACTCGGTCTTCAGCTAGTAGTTTTATGAAAATGTCTGCTAGTTGATGATCTGTGTCTATAAACTCTAGGAAGATGTCCCCGTGTTGTTGGTGATCACGTAAAAAGTGATGACGAATCTCAATGTGTTTTGTGCATGAGTGACATACAGGGTTCTTAGTCAAGTTAATAGTGCTAGTGTTATCACAATAAATGGGAATCTTAGTGTAGTGCAGATTGTAGTCTTCTAAGGTTTGCTTCATCCACAAAATTTGAGCATAGCAACGTCCTGTGGCGATATACTCAGCCTCAGTAGTTGATAATGATACAGAATTTTGTTTCTTGCTAAACCATGAGACTAAGGCCTTTCCTAGGAAATGACACGTACCATTGGTACTTTTACGGTCCACTTTACATCCTGCAAAATCCGCATCCGACTAACCTATCAGGTCAAAAGATTTGGTTTTAGGATACCACAAGCCGACTGTAGAAGTTTCGTTAAGGTATCGAAAGATATGCTTAACGGCACTTAGGTGTGATTCCTTAGGATTTGCCTGGTGACGTGCACAAATACAAACACTGAATATAATATCAGGACGACTAGCAGTTAAATATAATAAGCTACCAATCATACCTTGATACTTACGCTGGTCGACAGATTTGTCACTTTCATCAGTGTCAAGCTTTGTAGATGTAGCCATTGGAGTTCTGATAGGCTTTACATTATCGAAGTCGTACTTTTTCAGTATGTCCTTCGTATATTTGGCTTGATTGATGAATGTTTCCTTTGAGTGTTGTTTGATCTGGAGTCCTAGAAAGAAGTTCAGCTCTCCCATCATACTCATCTCAAATTCACTCTGTATACATTTAGCAAACTCTTGACAAAGTTTTTCATTAGTAGAACCAAATATAATGTCATCAACGTATATTTGTATAAGAAGAATGTCATCATCTAAAGATTTGATAAACAAAGTTGTATCAACTCTTCTTTTTGAAGAACCATTATCAAGTAATGTCACCCCCAGTTTTCAAAAACATGAATATTTTGGTCATTTTCTACTTTAGAATAATTTTGGAATTATTTTATTATTTATGATGTTATTTTGGGGTTATTTGAGTCGGGTTCGAATTTCAACTCAATCCGACTTGTATCGGGGACCCGGGGTAGCTTTGACTCTAGTGAGACCCACTCATTAGTTAGACATGGCCCACATGACAAAAATTAAGTTAGTATGGTTAGACTAAATATTCATGACTATGTTTGATTAATTAGAGACTCAAACTAGACTAAATTAGCCTCAAACTAAAACCTATTTTTAATTTAAATCAATAGGACAAGTGGGGGGTATTTTAGACTTTAGCAAATAGGGACACATATTTTATTCTTGGCCGACCACATGGAGGGGATAGGGATGAGCATTATCATTTGTTATTATCCACAAAAACTCTCTCTTGTTCTTCCCCAATTTTGAGAGGAGCCTCCATTAATTCCACCTCAAAAATCAATCCATTTCTTCATCAATCCTCTTCTTTTCTTCTCTATTT